>JAQQSZ010020894.1:0-10041 GCA_028646595.1 Phalanger gymnotis
CTACATGATGAGAATCTCTTATTTTTCTCTTTCTACATTTCCATAAAAACCAGACAGACCCAGAGTTGAAGAGGGAGACAGACTAGTATTGACTACTGGGAGAGGGAAGAAAAAAGGAATGAGGAAGAAGCATGGAGAAAGGAAAGGAGGGAAGGAAGAATGTCTTCCTCCTCATTTTTTTCTTCTCATTCTGTGGCTTCTCAGTGTGTCCTGCTTGGCAAGCTTACTGACCTCCCTGGCTAGCATACTCTTCATCCTAATGCATGCCCTAAGTATAGGAGGAATGCAGAACCATATAAGCTTTTAGGGCACCAATGGGTCAACAAGTAGTGCCTGGGTGAACATCCAGTGAGACCCAGCAGTATGCGCTTCAACAGCAAGACAGGCTTGGGCGGTGGGTCAAGCAGGTCAGCCCTAACCAAGGGACCCAACTGTCCTATATTCAATAATGGTATTTTCAGTGAAAAGAAGTCCAAAGGTTTTAGGGGTGGGTGTGTGGATATTGAAGTTATAGGACAGAGAAGGAGAGCATAATTAACAAGAGGGTATGGTTGCAGAGAATTGGATTTGGAGTTCAAAGACTAGGTTTTGTCTTCCTGCTCCTTCACTTTTACTTTGTGACCTGGGGCAAGTTTCATGGGCCTCCGTTTCCTCATCTATAAAATGAATATTTTGGACTAAATAACTTCTAAAGGACCGAACCAGCTTTTAAGTCTTAGATTCCTCCCTGCCCCCTGCTTTTCTGAGCCATGGCTTTTTAAGCTGAAATAAGTCCATGGTGACCTTGGTTCACCTCTCAAAAGGATGCTGGGAGGGAAAGGAAATAACTTGCTTAGAAGTTTGGGGAAAAGATATAAATAAGCTCAAAGTGGCTATTGTAGTCAATTTACAATGAATTACGTGTGGATTATTGATACACCAGTTTTTCCAGTTTTTTCATCAAACAATGTTGACAGGATGATAATACTTATCTAACCCAACCTCCTTGTGTTACAAATGGGGATGATAAGGCCCAGAAAGTCACTGATTTGCTCAAGATCCCATAGCTAGTGAGCGCTTGAACCAGGACTTGAATCCAGGTCTTCTGACTCCAACTAAGACTACCTCTCTTCTAAGGATGAAATGAGAAATGAAATGTCTATGTGTCTTTAACCATCAGTCAACATTTATTTAGATCATACCATATAAAATACATCTCATCAAGCTTTGGGGGTGATAGCTCAGAGACTCTCTGTTTCCCTGGAATGTCCTCTGTTCCAAGAATCTCTGGAACCACAAGTGTGTGTCTCTCTCTCTCATTGATATAAATTGGTATGTATTGGTATACATTGTTGGCTTCTTTAGCCAGTCAGGCCAGCCAGGAGTGCACTATGAAAACACATGTAAAACATCCCCTCCCTCCTCGCTTTGTTGGAAGCTTGGTTACAGAGGTATGGAATATAGTCTAGACATTCAAGGATGAGCAGACAGGATCAGGCAAGTGAGAATATGGGGGCAAGAAGGATGCCTAGTATATTAAGGGTGAGAAGGACCTTAGGAATCAGTTAGTCTAATAATCCCTTTGCTTTATGAATTAGGAGACAGAGGCCCCCAAAGGATGGATGTCTAAAGACCATACACTAATTCACATTATTCTAAGTTATAATTATGTAAAATGTGGTGCTGGATTCCAGCCCGATGGAAATAGTCAGTGTGAATTCAAATAATATGACCATTTACAAGAGTCATTATTTGCACTAATCCTGATTTGGCTGGGCTTGCAGTTGTTGGCAGAGCCAGGACTAAACCCAGTGCTGTTCAGTCATTTTAGTCATGTCCAACTCTTTATGATGCCATTTGGGGTTTGCTTGGCAAAGATACTGGAGTGGTTTGCCATTTCCTTCTCCAGCTCATCTGACAGATGAGGAAACTGAAGCAAACAGGGTTAAATGACTTGCCCAGGGTCACAAAGCTAGTAAGTGGCTGAGACTAGATTTGAATTCATGAAGATGAGTCTTCCTGATTCCAAGCCCAGTGCTTTGTGCACCATGGCACCACCTAACTGCCCAGGGACTAGTAAAGTTAGAGATTTCTCACAGGGGAGTAAGGTAGAACTCATGCACTCACAAACCGGCTTTTCTCAATGGTCTATATTATAGTTTTTGTGAGTGGCTGGTTCATTAAATAATCAGGAGGTTAGGAAGAGAGAGTGTAAATTCTTTTGAAAACTAAATAGGCTCTGTGTGTGTGTGTGTGTGTGTGTGTTCTAAAGTTAGGTTGAAGATAAGGAGTGCTTTGTTGGAAATTGCCCTTTTTCCACTTAGGGAAGAAAATCCAGGAAGGGCAGATAGGTGGCAAAGTGGATGTTGGTGGCAAAAAGTGCTTGAATTTGAGTCAGGAAGACCTGAGTACAAATTCGACCTCAGACACTTACTAGCTGTGTGACCCTGCACAAGTCACTTAACCCTGTTTACCTCTATTTCCTCATAGGTAAAATGAGCTGGAGGAGGAAATGGCCAACCACCCCAATATCCTTGCCAAGAAAACCCCAACTGGGGTCATAAAGAGTTGGACATGACTGAAAAATGACTCAATAACAAAGTTATAAGATGAAGGGAGTCTGGGCTTTAGACGCTGACCAATGGTGTATCATTTTGGGCTGAGATCCCACAACTTGTGGGAAAGAAGATAACTTATGCCATGAGGGGCTTTGTTGGCATTCTCATTCATTTGAATGCACCAACAGCTGCTACACCAGAAACACCCTGGAAATTTGCAACTTGCTGTTCTTTTACGAATAAGGTTTTCTTTTTCCTATATAATTTCATAGGTTTTTTCCTATATCTTTTCAGAGCTTGACCTTCCTCTTTTTCATTCCTACTCATCCATTACAGAATATAGAGGAAAGATAGCAAGCTTTAATTACTAGGCCGTAATTTGGACAAATAGAGCCCAAGAACCTATAACTTGGTTGTCCATCTCAACTTTACCCTTAGCCGTACTTTTGCATAAAAGAATAATATGAATAAGGCCAACAAGCTGTTAATGAAAACATACTAAATGTAATTAGTTCTACGCTAAAAGAGATTAGCAATGGCTTAGAAAAAAATCTCCAAGCTATAGATCATTCAAACCTGAGAGAATTAAAAACAAACGAGTAATGAGTCCGGAAGTCACTTCTACTTGGCTTTTGTGTGTTTCTTGACTTGGAAAGGCTGGTAAGGGACTTGCTTTTGATCCTGTGTTAATTCTGGCCCATGGCTTTCAACATGTCCTCAAGAGCAGGATCAAAAGGGCTGAATGGGTTTCTGATGAAGGAAAAAACAATATACATGAGATTATGGTTTCATATGAATATTTAATTAGCAAAGCAAGTCCCTTATACTTTGCATGAGGGTAGCTTTCAAGGCTATTTTTACCAATGTTAAGTGAAATGCTTAAAAAAAAATCAGTAAATGGACAAATACCATCCTTGTCCCCAAGCCAGGAAGAAATAAAGCAGAGAAAGGAAATTATAGTTTAGTCTCAATAATGAATGACATTAATGGATGAACAGACTCTCTCATTTTAAATAAAATCCTCTCGAAAATATATTAACATATGAGAATATAATTCACTATGACCAAATTGGATTAATATCAGGGATGCAAAGATGATTTATCATTAGGAAAACAACATAATTAATCATACAAACAAAAAGTAACAAAAAACATAGGATTATTTTGATCGATATCCCTCCTTCCCTTCCTTGCTTCCTTCCTTCTTTCCTTCCTTCCTTCCTTCCTTCCTTCCTTCCTTCCTTCCTTCCTTCCTTCCTTTCTTCTTCCTTCTTTCCCTCCTTCCTTCCTTTTTTTTGCCAACCCTATGTCCCCATCACACTCATCTCTAAATTTAAAAAAAAATGCCATGTGACAAATATTCATAGTCAGCAAAAAAAAAAAATCCTACATTGACCGTGCCCCAAAATGCCTGCCTTATTTTGCATCTTGAGCCCATTCCCTCTCTAACAGGAGACAGACAGCATGTTTAATCACCAGTCCTCTGATATTGTGGTTGCTTATTGCATTACTTTTAACTCCTTTAAAGAAAATCCCTTCCACAGTTATGTTTCTTAGGACTTTGTCTTCTCAGCTGTCTCTCAACTTCCTTCTCAGAGCACGTGTCTTGCTTTTTCAAGACCACCATGGGCATGACTGGTCATTTAGCTCAACTATATCCATAACCTATAACTCCATGAAGAAGTTGATCATCAGATGTCTTCATTCCTCCTAAGGAAGGAAAGAACATAACCGCGTGTGACATTTTGTCAAAGGCTGCCTGCTCCTGTATCTATCGGAAACCACAAAGAAGTAAAAAGAGAATTCCAATCAAAAATTCCAAAACTAAAAAATTTCATAAAATGCATGGGAGTTAACCTATATATTGTATAGTGGGTTAAACTATATGACATAAAAAATTTATATTAAAATACAACTGCAAAGCATTCTTTACAGAAATAAACGTACAATAGAGGCTTTATCAGAAGTTCCATGATCACTTGAGTTCCCCTGTCTTATTTAATGTAATTACAGGATGTAAAGGGAAGGTAATAGAGACAGTGGTAGACACTGTCTACTTTACATAAACAGAGCTGATTTCGATATAAGGGGTCAGGGAGGCCATCCTGGGGGTTTGGTTGGCCTGCTGTCCTAGGGGATGATTTCTTCATTTGTCTTTCTTGCCCTCTGAGGCATAAAATGCCCAGTCTGTGGGGGTCCTGCAGGGGTCTTGGGAAAATCCCAATTGTCCCTCAGGGACAGCTTGCTGATTGCTGTGGTGAACAAAGAGTTGTAGAAGAGTAGTTTTTATTTGAATGAATTGGGGATGGTATTTATTTTGAATTGTATCACAAAGAAAATTGGTTTTATTGCATTTTATCGTCCATGAGTGCGTTACATTCTAATCCTGAGCCTGAATCATGGAACTGACTTGCCATTAGATCTGGCCCAGAATGGACATCATAAATCATTAAAGTTCTTCCCTTTCAGATGTCTGTAGATAGGCAGATTGAAAGTGTGCTGGAAGCGGCCCAATGACACCTTGTTAGAAGGCAACATGAAGGGTTTATACTTCTCTCCTCCTTAAGGAGAAATGAGGGGGCCATCTCTAGTCATTCTGATTTATATCTTGCCACTGGACCCAGATTGGCGCTGGAGGAGAAAGTGAGGCTGGTCACTTAGCATAGCCTTCCCTCACTGAAATCCAATTCACTCGCAAGTCATGGCATCACCTTCCTGATGTCGTGGTCCTCTTCGAGAACAAAGGACAAACACCAACAACAACAGGAAAAATGAAGACATCTTTTGGTCAACTTCTTGATGGAGTTATAGAGTGGCTTACTGAAGGATCAGCCATGCCCATGGTGGCCTTCAAAAAGCAAGACACACTCTCTAAGGAGGTAGTCAAGAGGAAAGTTATCTCTCACAGCTGAGAAGAGAACCAGCCATGGAGAAAAACCCTAGCTCCCGAGAGTGAAGCACTCCTTGCAAATTCCCTCATGCCTTTTGTATTGGGTGGTAGAGTAAGGGAGCAGGAGATTCCTGTCTCTTTCCTCTCCCCACCCTCCCACTGGTAATGGCATGCTCAGCAGAGCGTAGGCTCTGAATGCCCAGTGGAACCCCACATCCAGCAGAGACACCTCACCCAGGTAGAGCAGTGTGGGGATGGCACAAGAAAGACATCGGGGCCATGCAGTGCCAGAGTTTATATTCTACGTGTGTGCCTCTCTGCTGGTGCCGTCTGTGTGTATGCCCACTCCTCCACTGACACCATTTGTGTTTGTAAGACCATGCCCCAAGTTTATGGGGAGAATGTTTTGTTACTCTTTATGCTATGTGATTTCAGCAAATGCCTTTTCTTTGAGCTTATTCTGTCAATTGAGGACTCTTTCTTCATATCCATTTTATTGATACCTTTAACTTTTACATCATTTTCACTTCCCAATGTATCCTTTCCCCTTCCCCCTCCTACACAACAACCCCTTAGAGGTAGCTGGTGGCACAGTGGTAGAGTACTGGGCCCTGGGCCTAGAGTCAGGAGAACCTGGTTTCCAATCCAGTCTCCTATACTTACTAGCTGTGAGACCCTGGGCAAGTTAGTTCACCTTTATTTGCCTTCTTTTTCATAGCTGTTGAATGGGAATAACAGCAGCACCTACGTCGAAGGATTGTTGTGAAGATCAAGGTAATATTTTTAAAGCATTTAGTACAGTGCCTGGCACACAGTAGGCTCTACACAAATACTTGGTGCCTTCTCGTCCTCAAAGAATAAGAAAGAGGGAGAAAAATGTTCAGAGAAACTATCCAACATCTAAAGAGTCTAGAAGGAGTTGAGGGAGGTTGCATCTTTTATCTCCTCTGAGGGGCCACACTTAGGATAATTCTGTAGCACTTGGCTTCAGTTTTTGTCCTCATTTACATTATTGTATTATTGTATCTAGGTATAGGTATATATATGTATACATATATACACCTATATATTTATATGTATACTGTTTTATTGGTTCTGTTTACTTTGTATCAGTTTACATAAAGCTTCCCATGCTTCTCAGGGGCAGCTAGGTGGTACAGGGGATAGACTGCATGGCCTGGAGTCAGGAAGACCCAAGTTCAAATCTGACCTGGGATACTTAAGTAGCTCTCCAACCCTGAGCAAGTTACTTAACCTCTGTTTGCCTCAGTTTCCTCATCTGTAAAATGGTGACAATAACAACAGATGAGAACAATTTGTTCTGATGAACATGAAAGCATCTGAAGCAGGCACTGTGGGGCACTTAGAGCTTGGTCAGACATAGAAGACGCCAGAGTCATCTGCTGCTTCCCTGGCCATCACCAGTCATCTTAACTTTTGTCCTGCCACTGGTCTTCGACGACTCAGGAAGAGAGAGGGAGGCCTTTTGGAGGCTTTGTGCAATCCTCACTTAGATCAAATCCACACACAAGTCAAGACATCACCTGTGATGTCACTGGTCATCTTCAAAATGAAAGACAGACAACAACAATCATGATCTCTGACACATGCTGTCTGCCTCATCCCAGGGAGTCACTTATACTTCCTTTGGTTTGGGCTACTCTCAAAGACTGTAACTTGCTGACTAGTCACTGACATGCATTGGTAGAAAGAATTTCTTCCCTAGGAATTTCTTGCACTAATGAAACTAAAGGTCTAGTTAAACATACACATGCAAGCACACGGAAAACTATGTAAGTGTAGTAGGAAGGCCGAATTTATAATCTCAAATATAATCATGTATATGTTTGAATGGTTCGAAATCGCAAGGTATGAGAGATTCTCTAAGTAGAAAACAACAAAAAATTTATTTAGGCCCCACCGCAGCTGATCCGTGAACCAGCCTCCCCATTCCGACATCTTGACAAAAAGACTCCAGGCCCAGAAAGCCCATCTCACAAGAGCAACCAGGAGGCCACAGAAAAACAAGATAGTATTTAGCCAAATCATTTTTACTGGTCTCTAGTTCCTGCTCACACTCCTGGGTCTACACATGGGTCAGCTCTGCTTCCACAGCTTCCTGCCTCTGCAGCTTCCGGCTTCCGCAGCAGCTTCCACTTCCTCTGTAGTTGTCTCTTGGTTGGCCTTTCCTCAGAGCCGAGCCTCTGGTGTTCTCAAGCCCCAGAGACCATTGGTTCCCGAGTTGGTCCCTCTTAAGTCATTAATCTACACCCACACAGGTTTCACACCTGATAGGGCTTTGGGCCTGGGGCTTAGCACTTAACAACTGAAAGTACTTTCAAAAGAAACAAAAGCCATGCTAAGGAGACAATTTTGCTTGACAACACAGTAAGGTACTATAACGAGACAGGTTTTGGTCTCAAAGAGCTTACTTTCTACTAATCATGTGTCTCTTTGCATGTGTGTTTGGGGGAAGGCAGGTAGAACCTATAGAAAGGGACCTTGGAATGTCAGGTGTGGGCAACAGAAAGAAGACTGGTGAGGCTTGATCTCAGAGCTGTGGAAGTGCGAGTAATTCAAGTGATGCAAGGTGGCCCTTGAAGGAAGCTATTGATTGGAAGAGGTAGAGGTGAGGAGGAAGCAGATTCCAGGCATGCAGGGCAGTCTGTGCAAAGGCAAGAGGTACTGGAGGTGGAATGCTGAGTCCAGGGACCTGAATGGGCCAGTTTGGCTCAGATAGGGAACATGAAGGGAAGTAATGTGACTTATATTTCTATAAATTTGACTCAATTCTCTGTATATTTGAGAAATGACCCATTTTTTTCCAAAAATATTTGCTGTAAAAACTGTCTCCCAGCTTTCTGCTTTCCTTTTAATCTTGCTTGCGTTGGTTTTGTTTGTGTAAGCCTTTTAAATTTAATATAATCAAAATTATCCATTTTACATCTTGTAATGCTCTCTATTTCTTGTCTGATCATAAACTCTTCCCTTCTCCACAGATCTGACAGGTAAACTATTTCTTGTTCTCCTAATTTGCTTATGGTATCTCTCTTTATATCTAAATCATGTACCCATTTTGCTGGTCCCTGTTTTTTGAACAGTGAATTGTAACCCACAAAGAACCTGTGTAAAGCCGGTCAGATGTCAAGTTACCTGGAACACTTAGACTACAGACAACTAGGTTGAGGTTTCATCCAGCTGAGATGCTAGTTAAGGTGAGGTCAATATTCCTGCAGGTTTTAATTGCTAGTTTGCAGGTCAAAGGCACATAGTCACCAGCATGAAAGACTCTGAGTCTGCACACAACTCCCTAGGCCTGACTGAGAACTAGGGACTTGGATTCTTCAGGATTCATGGAACTGTTTAAGCCTTGGGACAGGAATAAAGTATAAGTCTGGGGGTGTCATTGGAAAAGGCCCAGTGTTGTCTAGCAGTTTGATCTGTCAGGGGGAATGGAAATCCCAGGTGGGAAAGGAGAGTGTGAAGCTGACCCAAGCCCGAATATATCATCACTGCAGAGCAAACATCATACAGAATCCTTGGAGATGGGAAGCCTCTGGGGATCAGCCAGTTCAGCCCCCTCTGACTCTCCTGGGAGGGCACTATGTGTCCCAATGTCTGGCCTCTTCTTGGGTGTCTTCAGAGATGGAAATTCCACACCTTTCCGTTATTTGCTCGGTCTAGTGTTTGCTTTCTCTCATTGAAGACAATCTAACTTCCTCTAGTTTTAAGACAATTTTTTCTCATTAAGGCTTCTGCATATACAAAGAAATGACCATAGGCTCCTGAAAGTATCATTAACAAACAAGTCTTTATTAAGCTCCTACTGTGTGCCAGGAGAGGCAGTATGGTATAGTGGATAGAGAAACAATCTTAAAGCCAGGAATAACTGGGCTCAAATTCTGCCTCTGATATATACTGGCTGTGTGACCCTGGTCAAGTAACTTAACCTCTCAGTGCTCTAGGCAAGTGGGGTTAAACTCAAATCCAAGTGAAAGAAGACTAAACCATACCTAACAGTCCCTGTGGGCCACATATTGACTTAATTTTTAAATGTCATCTTGTCTATGTTTTAGAGTATTTTTATTTGTTTTGTTAAATATTTCTAATTACATTTTAATCTAGTTTGGGCTCCTTCAGAAGTGTGGTAAGCCCCACAGGTTTGATACCTGTGATCTAGGCAACTTTAAGGTGCAGAGAAGGTGCCTCTCTGTACCACTAGAGGGGGGTTCCTCAGTGGATAGGGTAGTGGGCCTGGAGTCAGGATGACCTGAGTTCAAAGCCAACCTGAGACATTTATTAGCTGTTCAACTTCAGGCAAGTCATCTAACCTCTGTTTGTTTTTGTCAGCTGTAAAATAGGAATAACTGTGGCACCAACCTCCCAGGGCCATCTCGAGGATTAAATGAGACAAGATTTGTAAAGAATGCTTAGCACGGGGGCGGAGCCAAGATGGCGGCAGGGAAACAGTGACTGGTGTGAGCTCCCCACCAAATCCCTCCAAAAACCTATAAAACAATGGCTCTGAACCAATTCTAGAGCTGCAGAACCCACAAAGTGGCAGAGGGAAGCAGGGCCCCAGCCCAGGACACCCTGGATGGTCTCTGGGTAAGG
>JAQQSZ010020895.1:0-10041 GCA_028646595.1 Phalanger gymnotis
GGGGTCAGAGAGATCCCTACAAGAGTTGTGGGGTAAGCGAGTCCCCAATAATACCCTTACAGTAAACATGATAAAATGTAAAGGTGAAAATGTCTTGTATTTTTTTAAAGGCTGCTATGTCAGCAAAACGCTTGCTTCATTTAGAGATATCAACTTGGGTGCTATCAGGGGGAAAAAAGAAGAGAAAAGAAGGGAAGGGAAGGGAAGGAAAGGGAAGAGAAGGAAAGGGAAGGGAAAAGGGAAGGGAAAAGAATGGCAAGTTTGAGAGTCAGGAGACTTGGGTTCCTAACTCACTTCTGCCATTAAGCAGTGTGAAAGTATACTGAGCTCCTCTGCGTTCCCTCTGTTCCCTCTTTAGGCCACCTACACATTACAATATAACATCAGGATGATGCCTTGGACTGAGTTCTAATCTGAACGAGGAATGCTTGCCAGTCTTTCTTTAGATATACATTCTCCAACAATGTTCTTTGCTGACACATTGTTTTAAAAAAAGGCCTTCTCACTTTCTGAGAGAAAATTGGATGAAAAATTTAAAACTCTAAGCTCATAGGAAATGGATTAGATTGGTAACCACAGGGTGGTACATATTAGGTGTTTGTATATTGTCTCCAATTAGAATACAGCCTTCCTTAAAGCATGGCATTTCTACCTTGTGTGGATATGTACATAGCTGTTTGTCTGTTGTCTCCCCAATTAGAATATGAACTCTAAGGAAATGGATTGTTTTTGCCTTTCTTTGACTCTCCAGCATTTAACACAGGGCATGGCATAAGCTCTTAATAAATGCTTGTTGACTTGACTTGACTTAACTGAATTGAATAATTTAGGAAAATCATTCCCCAGAATTTGGGACATTTTCAATGACTATGGTTAGGTTTGAAGAAAGAAAATGGTTCAGTGAGCTTTTACCTGAACTCTGAACTCTATTGAATCATTATGGAACTTGTCTTTGTTCTTAAACCCTATAAATTGTAACTTGGAAATGTCTTGGGCAGAAAAACTTTCAAAGGCCTAGGGAAACTCTCCTCTTTGGATTTCTCTCTCTAGACCGAGATGTTTAGAATCAGAATAATTAATAAATAGTGTCTCTGTCAAGCTTGTGCCAAAAATGTAGGGCACTGACTTTTTTTTTATTCCACAGTTGCCTTGTGGCCTTAGGCAAATGAGACCCTCCAGTACTATAGCTTTCTAATTTGTATGTGCTTACTTTAGAATAATGAATGGCATTAAACATTTAATGAAATAATAATTTCATTGAATAATGAATGAGATTAAACATTTTATCTGTTGCTTCAAAACTTGCCTGGAGACAATAAGTTTTAATTCCTAGTTACCATTTCATTTACCGTATTACCCAGTTTCACTGCCTACATTCATTGGTAGGGAGATTGGGAGGAATAGTGTCATCTTGTGGGGGGAAAGTCACAATAGCAATTCTTGTAGTAGCTTTGAGGATTTGCTCCCTGTGACCCAAACAT
This sequence comes from Phalanger gymnotis, assembly GCA_028646595.1. NCBI lineage: Eukaryota > Metazoa > Chordata > Mammalia > Diprotodontia > Phalangeridae > Phalanger > Phalanger gymnotis. The sequence goes on from JAQQSZ010020895.1 coordinate 1,482, forward strand.
TTTGCAAACATTTGCTAAGAAGTTCAGCACCCTCTAAATACAACATGGCTGATTACAGTGTTCTTTGATAAGCTTTTACCTGATGCTACTTATAATCCTGACCAAACAATGCTTGGTGGGGAGCTTTGTATCTGAGCTATATTGCAAATAATTGTGACAATATGAGATGGAAAGACATAATTGAGCTATTTAAAGGTGAAGCTTATTGCTGCCGCTCTTCCATTTTGCTGTCTGTCTGATTTAGTGTCTTGTACCAATTGCATCAGAGCTTATATGTGAAATGGTGTCAAGCAGAGCTCCTGACAGCTCTAATTGTATTCCATCACTTTTACACTGGATGACTGATGGTCTGTCTATCAATGCCACGTTGCTGCTGTGAAGTACTTGAACTTGCCCAATAGGGCAAAGTTCCTTTGAGATTAGAGGAGAACTTGGTTGTTTTCACTAAAAGGAAAAGTTCTCCTTTTATGAAAAATCTAAAGATGACCATTTAGTAATGGTAGAAATGAATGTCTTTATGTTAATGGGTAGTTTATACATTATGAATGATATACATTTACTAACCCAGAGATTAAGAAATACTTTCTTATTTCTAATTTTTATTTCTTCTTATTATTTATTAACCTCTGGGTTAGTATACATATATATTTCATAAAATGGTCTGGTGATATTTGGTACGTTAATTAAGAGGGTACACTAAATTTAGAATTTTTGGTTTTTGCTTGTTTTGCCCAGACTTGGAATTTTATTAGTAAAAGGAACTCCAGATGAGGGATTCTCACTCTACTAATGCAGACTGGCACTTACTCTACAATTTTTAGTCTTAGAGAATTGCCTGGGGACTGAGAAGCTAAATGACCCTTCCCCCCCCCTCCCGCTCCCATACAGCTTGTATGTGTCAGAGGCCGGGCTTGAACCCAGGTGTTCCCGGCTCCAATACCCGCTCTCTGTCCATTATGCCATGGTAATGGTATATTATTTACCATAATTTCACAATAAAATTAGTATTATTTTCTGTTATTTAGATCACATAATGGCAGCAAGAAGTATCCTTTTTATTCTCTGTAATAAGGCTAAGTGAATATAGACCTGGCATGATGCCATTAGCCTTAGAGGCTCATACTCATGCTAGGTAATGTTACTGCATGGCAGGGGAAAGGACCGAGGAGGACATTCCTAGAAGCTCTGTGAATTTTAACAAAGGACAACTTTTTTTCTCTAATTGTAAAAGTGACTTCTGATGATGATAAATGGGAATCTTTTAGAACTTCCAGACCCCAAGAAGCCTCCTGGTAATGAATGATAGTTTGATACAAGGTGGTTGGGGGCTAGAGTGCCTTGTTTCACACTTACCAGAAAGGAAGCCTGAGAAGAGGCAGCTCTTCCTATCCAAAAGCACAGAGCCAAATATAGCACAGTAGTATCGGCCTGACTCTCTGCTCTCATTGTGAAGGTTTCGTTGTTTATAAAAGGTGGCAGATTTGCTTTTTATTAGACTCTGCGTTGTTTTAATTGAACCTTCCTTACAGAATTGGAAGGGATCTCTGAGGCCAATCTGGTCCAGCCTTCTTGTTTTGCACATGAGAACCTGAGGCCCTTGAAGGGTGACTGATCATACAATCCAAACATCATAAGCAGGATTTAGACTCCAGTCCTCTGACTCTGAAGTCACTGCTCTTTCTATTCTTCTAGTTACCTCTTTGTATAAACTGAATGGGTTGGGGGTGGGGGTGGGGAATAGACTAACAGTACTTTAAGGCTTTTTGGTAGTTTCAATCGTGTCTTTGCGACTCCATTAGGGGTTTTCTTGGCAAAGATAATGAAGTGGCTTGCCATTTCCCACTCCACATGACTTCAATAGGTGAGGAAACTGAGGCAAACAGGATTAAGTGACTTGCCCAGGGTCACACAGCTAGTAAGTGTCTGAGGCTAAATTTGACCTCAGGTCTTCCTGACCCCGGGCTTGATGCCCTTATACATTCTGCCACAGAGCTGCAAAGCACTTCATAAATATTATTTCATTTTATCTTCACAACTATCCAAGGAGGTAAGTGTAGTTATTACTCCCATTTCACAGATGAAGAAACTGAGGCAGAGAGAAGTTAAATGACTTGTCCAGGGTCACACAGCTGGTTTCTGAGGTCAAATTTAAACTCAAGCATTCTTGGCTCCATATTCAGCATTCTATCTTTGCACTACCTAGCTGTCTATACAACAAATGAGGAAAAAAGAGATTTGTTAATACACTATTTTTTTTACATTTTTACACTGAATTTTCTTCCACAGGAAAAAAATTCCTGTATTTAGCTATGTTTTTCCTATGGGATTTATATTCATTCACATGTTTATGTCTTTATGCCATTTACTAGCATTTCTCTTATTACATCATTGAATTTATCTTTCCTGCTCTTATATGGAGGTAACATTAATTTTCCAGTACATACACCTAGAAAATTATCTCAGAGGCAAAATTAGACATTAATTCCGGAAGATTATATTGGTCTTCTGGTAACTAGACCCTCTAAGTGAAGAACAGTACATTATTAAAGAACACAATTTTGTTCATCAGATTTCATAAGGCTTTCTGATATATAGAGCAAAAATAAAAACAAATGATTAGGGAGAAAACACAAGGGGACAGAGAAAAAAAAGTTATTGTGGAAAAAGCAAGGAGGAAGAAAAACAAGGGGAGAGGGGTGTGTGAAGAAGTGACCTCGGACACCTTTACTAGCTTTGACCCCTCATTTAACAGTAAGTTTCTGAAAATAAAGCCTCTGAGAAATGGAGTTTAGTAAGACAAAAGGAGAATGAAAGAAAAATCTGGGGAAAGAGAAGAATAAAATATATTTGTACCGAGAAGGTTGCTCAAGTAACAACACACGTATCTTTTGGTAATGGATATAATGAGTTCACTTGGGGAAAAAAAAAGACATCAAGCCATTAAGAGCTCTCTGTTTCCTTAACTTTTGTCTTTACTTTATCCATAATTTCCTTGTTGATTCCCTGCTTATGTCTTGCTGGCTTTTTTGGTAATGAGTTGCAGAACTCATTAAGATCATCCCAAACTGCATTTCTTTTTCAAGCATCTCTCTTTTACACAAGTGGTTATTAGAGAAAGTCTAGGCCAAGAAAAGAATATCTGCCTCTTCTACAGTTGAGCAAACACTCATTTTTAAATGATCCATGTAATTTTTTGGTCTTTTAGCAGTAAAACATATGCTGCACAGGGCAGTTGTACACCTATGTGGCTTACAGAGTTATTCAATTAAATGTCACTTTCATGAAGTCTCCATTATGGGCAAGGTAGGTGATAGAGATACTAAAATAGAATGGTTTCTGTCCTCATGAAGCTTCTATTCTATTATATATCAGTAAACAAATACACAGCTGATGAAAAAGAATAAAAAGCAATTTAAAAAATAAACATATAAAATTATGAAAAAGAATAAAAAGTAATTTCAAGAAGAGTGTTCTAATAATTAAAGGCTGGAAGAAAGGGAAGCTGAGAAAGGCCTTATATAGAAGGTAGTATCTAAGCCGTAATTGTTTGTCCTTTGTTCTCAAAGAGGGTCATGACATCGGAAAGGTGATGCCGTGATTTGCAAGTGAGTTCGATTTAAGTGAGGGAGAGCTGTGCAAAGTCACAAACCTCCCTTTCTCCTCCCAAGCCATCTGGGTCCAGTGGCAAGATATTGCTTTGATGGAAGCTAGGGATTCTACAAGGAGGAAGTGAGTTATTACTTCCTTTTCCCCTTCAGTATTCCTGTGCGAGGGAGGCATTTTTAGTAAAGGTTGACAGTTCAAAGACCCACTGGGGGGGAAAAGTACCTTGGGACATTTCTTTGAAGAGTAGAAGCATTATAAATGAAAACTATTAAGAGGAACTGAGGTGTTGGAGGCAGGGTGAGAGTGGAGTGATAAAAGTATTTAACTGAAGTAGAAAAAAAAACAGAAAGGGATGCCAAAAGCAAAATGAGTGGGAGACATTTAAAAAGAGAAAGGAGATATCATTGAGTCCACTGAAGAAGATTGCTGATGAAAGTGGGCTGCCAATGGCGGAGGCACTTGGTAAAAGCAATTTAGTAAGGGTTTGATGCAGCTCCATGCGGCTCTGAGACAGTTATGGGGTGAAGAGTGGGGCAAAAGTCTGAGGGAAGATAGGAGACATCAAGGAATCCAGCCATTGTCACAGAATCATTAAGAATCCAGCTCTGGGTCTCATGCCCTACGGATATAGAGAGTTTGAACTAAAAGGACTTTAGAGATCATCTCATCCTGTCCTCCTAATTTGGGGGAAGTAAAGCTACTTTCTTGAAATCAGAGTTGATTGATGGAAAAGCCCAGACCTCCTACATTAGTCTCTCCCCTCCTCTGAACTGCTGTAGGATTTATTTTCTGCATACTTCCTTCAGATATTTATTCACATACTAGATTGCATTGTTATTTTAATATTTAATATATGTATATCTTGGCTCAATTATATTGTAAGCTCTTTCTAGGTAATGACTAATGTGCCTAGCACTGTGGCAGGTGGTATTATGGATAACATGAGAGGAATACTCCACCTACCTCAAGGAGTTTGAAATCTAGTTGAAGTGACAAATAAGACATAAAACAGATGGTTAAGTTCTAGAAGTGTTTGAAGGTCTCAGAAAAAGGAAGGAAACGAATATTTATTTTAGTGCCCTCTATTTGCCAGGCACTATGGTAAATATTTACAAATATCATTTCATTAGCATCTTCACAACAGCCCTCGGAGTGCGGGGAAGGGCATAGGTGCTATGGTATTACCATTTTCCCAGTTGAGGAAGCTGAAATAAACGGAGGTTAAGTGACTTGCCCAGTGTTCTGCAGGTAGAAAATGTTTGAGGCTGGATTTGAACCCAGATCTACCTGAATTCAAGCCTAACATTCTATCCATTGGACCCACCTTTCTATCTCTTTAAGAGAAGGAAGAGTCTGGTAGGGATCAGAGAAGGTAAGAAAGCTTTCATGTAGCAAATGAAACTTCAACTTGACATTGCAGATAGTAATGGACATATATATATATATATATATATATATATATATATATATATATATATATATATACATACATATATATCCTAATGACTATTAGCAGTTACTTTAGTTTTCACAGTAAGCATTTATTCTACTTCAAATGGCACAGGAAAAAATATAATCTGAGCAACCAGTACAATTTTACTTAGCCTTTATTCTCCTTAACGTTTTTTTTCCCCTCTGCAATGATGGAAAAGAAACAGAATTAATTATAGGAGACACCCAGATAATGATGTTGGAAAGCTGTGAAACAAATGGGCCTGTTCTGTCTCTTGAGAATTTTCATTAACACATCTTTGTACCAGACTCTTGATCAACACATTTTTATTAAAAATTACTTGAAAAGACATATTCTGGCAAGAAGAAATTACCTCCAGTTTCTGTTCAAGTTCCGTTAGTGAGCCACACAATTCAGTAACAGATTCTAGAACCTCTTGGTGTTTTGTTATTATTTTCTCAGCATACTTCTGCCCTTCTTCCAGACCTGGCAAAGGATAGGAAAAAGGGAAACTACTTAAAGGTAAATCTTTCAGGGAAAAAATCCAAAAACCCCATCATATCATTAGAATGTCAGGGGATGATAGCTAGCCAGCTATCCTGGCAAAGTACCTGTAATATCCAGTATGTTACTCTCTTAAGGAAAGACTGAGTGGCTTAAAAGCACCTTGTTTGATAGAATTGCTTGTTCTCCAACCTCAGTATTCTATCTCCTGTCTCCTTGCCTTGGTATGGGCTGTTCTCCACATCTGGAATATTCTTTTTCCTCGTTTCAGCCTCTGGAATTTCCCCATCTCCATCCAAGGCTCTAATTATGTGCCATCCCCACGTAAGACATATTCTAGATCCCTGAGTTCTAGAAATCCTGACCTTACTCATAACCCTAAGTTTTGCTTTTTACTTGTTTCTTAAATGTGTATTTTTGCTATTGAGAGTGTGGTAAGAGGATGTGGTTGGGGGGGGGGGAACCTTTGGATACTTGATTACAATAAATTCTTGGCTCTTCTTGGTCTCCTTTGTTTTTATTTTATGTTACTTGTGTTCTTGCTTTATTTTCCATCCCTCTGGCAAACCGGGAAAAACCAGAGGTGTAACGTAACAACAAAGAACTGCATGTATATTGACTGAAGAACGTTGTGAGCCACCATGGTTACCCATTCCTAGATATTTGATCATGTTCCAAAGGGAAAATTTCCCCTTGGCAGAAAATGTGTCACCAAATTTAGCATTCTGTGGCCACCTAATGCTGTACCCACCCAAGTTGGATTTGCCTGGTCAGTGAATACTATCCTTGGTCTCACAGGAATGATACCAGAGAATTCATAGAACATACTCATCGGGTTCTTTATCATCATACTATCCAAGCCCAGCTGACAGACTCAGATAGGGGAACTGTTTAAAGGGGCTTTAGGAAGGCAAAATTTCTCGGTCTGACAAGTAGGATATATTTCCTGCTCAAGAGGAAGAAAAAAGAGATTATATATTTGCCAAATGATAAGTGAGTAAGAGAATATAGGACAGGCATGGGAATTGGACCTGAGATTTCATTGGCAGAGGGAATTCTCAGATGAGGAAACCCTATCAATGCTGGTATTCACATTCTCTGCAACTTATCAGGTTAGGGAGTGTGATGTATGAAAAGTCCAAGAGACATAATTTCCAGGTAATTACCAATCATTGTAATTATGGTTCTATTGGCAAGACCCCTAAAAATTGCCTATGTCAAGTTAAGTGACTATATCAAGTTTAGTGACTTGCCCCGGGTCACGCTGCCGGGGGTCTCTCACAGGTGGGACTCGAATCTAGATCTTTCTGGTTTCATGGTCAGTTTTCTACAAACTGACACCGTGTTGCCTCTCACAAAAAAAAAGAAGCAAGAAGGCCTTTTTCTTCTTTCCTCCACAATGAGCCTCAAACATTTCACAGAGATTCAAGAGCAGTTTTCCTTAACTCTCTGTGTATTTAAAGGATAGAGGGGTACTTTTATTTGTTTTTTTTCATGACTTTTGTCTTTAAGACAGCTCAATTTCTTAGCTTCCATTATTTTTTGCTGCCCAAGGCTATTATTTTATTCTGGCTTTGTTGTTCTAGAAATGAACAATGCAATTGGGTGAAGAGAAGGCAGCATGTTAGAGAAAGAAGGAGGTTAAAGCTAGCGTTTTCTAGCTTCTTTTTGTAGAATTTCCTCTCTCTGATCACCTCCATTTAGTTTTGCTGGATTTGGGACTCATCTTGAGTCTTGGGGCAGGTCAGTGTGGTGAGGAGCCCCAAGGGCTTGAAACATGCTCATTTTCCACAGGATTAGACTCAGTACACATTTATTCAACAGCACATCACCAGAGGCCTTAAAAGAGCTCTCACCATGTAAGCGTTTAGCCAGGGCAGTGATCTCCTGAATCCTCTCTTCTTGCTGAGGCACCGTAGGCATGATAAACTTATTGAACTGCTTATGAAGAATGTCTATAGCTTCCTTTGTCTTGCATTCCGTGGAGTATTTCCCAACTCTAACAACCGTAGCACTGGCTTCTTCGCACCAAAATTGACACTAAGTTAATGGGAGAGAGCAAAGAGATTGAAAAGAAGCCATCTGTGTAAAGTTCATGATGGTAGTCGCTGAAGGGTCTATTTTTCATTTCCAAGAATTCCCTTGCTCATTTGGGTGCATTTTCTAAATCATAATAAAACAGATGGCAGAAAGTGATCTCATTTTGTATCTGGGTAACAAATAAACAAGAGATTATAGAAATGTAGGCTCTGATTGGGTTGTTTTTCTTCCTTAGATTTTTCTGAATCTTCTCTACAATACCTTGAGAGAGAATTACTTTCTGCTAACAAAAGTAAGTTTACTTATAATTAGCATTTAGCACTTTAAAAAAAAGTCCCAAAGAGTGACTCCAAGATTTGTTTTTAAAAAGAATCAACTGGGGGGGGGGGGCAGAGCTAAGATGGCAACTGGAAAGCAGGGACTAGCGTGAGCTCCCTGCCAAGTCCCTCCAAAACCCTACAAAAAAATGGCTTTGAAACAATTCTAGAACTGCAGAATCCACAGGGTAGCAGAGGGAAGCAGGGCTCTAGCCAAGGACAGCCTGGATAGTTTCTGGGTAAGGTCTATCCCACACGGAGCTGGGAGCAGAGGGGAACAGAGCTGAGTGGAGCAGAGCCCAGCGTGGGCGGCGCAGACCAACCAGACCAGGAGCTGGGTGGAGCGTGCCCTCACGCCCTGAATCAGTGACCTGTGGCAGTTACCAGACTTCTCAACCCACAAACACCAAAGACAACAGAGTAGGTTAGTGGGAAAAGCTGCTGGGGACAGGGAGTTTGTGATTGGGCCCCCACCCTGGGGGCAGCAGAGGTGGGGCAGCTACAGAACTACAGCTGCAGTTGCTTCTGGCTCCAGGCCCACCTGGTGGGAGGAATTAAGTGGCAGATCAGAGCAGGAGTGAAGAGCCTGCTGAAGATTTAAGCTGTCCAGGTAGGGGCTTTTGGGGAAGGAGGAGCACTG
>JAQQSZ010020896.1:0-10040 GCA_028646595.1 Phalanger gymnotis
AAGTGTATTAAGTATCCATTAACACTAGAAAGACTTCTTTAGAAAAATTTAGACTATTCTCCTACCAGGAAATTTTCCTACTGTAGGCCTGGGTCATCCTACAAATACAAGTGTAGGAAGGTTTAATGTGCGGAATAAAAGTATAAATGATAAAACATCTCTCACACTGTTGGTGCCTCCATTAACTCCTTCTGAGAAACTTTTAGAGAAGCACTTTAGTTGTCAAAGGATTAGACACATTTTCTTGCCCTTCTTACCACACACCTAGACTATTACCATAGACTCCCAATAAACCTTTCTGTCCCCAAGTTCTACCCCTCCTCCCCAAACCATCCTTCATACCAGACTCATCTTCCTTATCTGAACACCTAGAGGGTAGGGACAATATCATTTTTATCTTTGAATTCCCAGGTTTACTTGGATGGCTGGTTGTTGTCCTTTGTTCTCAAAGAGGACCAAAATGATATCACTGTTAGAGTCAAGTTAAAATTGTTTGACTGGCTGATCAGACCAAAATGAGCTTGGAATGCAATAACCCAAGTTGGGTACATATTTGAGGTGGATTCCTTTGAGCTACTTCAATTCTGCATTTCTCACAGAGCACAACACCTTCTCTGTTGAGGGCACACCATGCTGGGCAGTCCTGGGCAGTTTCTCTTATGTTACACAATTAACCTCAAAGTTCTTAAGGGAGACCATATCTTCAGACATGTTGCCCAATAAGTGCTTTGCAAATACCTATTAGGTTGAATGGAATTGATCTGGTCATCTTGAGCTACTCCCTAATGCAATACTCTAGCAAGTATTTTACTGGAGACCAACCTGCATTCCTGGATGAGGAAGAGGTCTCTGCCACTACGGCAAACTGCAGAGTATTCAGGAGCACAGACATATCCCCAGCTGGTTTTGTGGTCATCATTCAAGCCTGAATGTTCTGGCCCTGCAGTCACTTTTCAAAAATTGATTTTTGGGAAACAGATACTTCCCAAACAACTCCTTCTCTCACCCTGAAGTACATTGCTCAAAACTCCCTAATAAAATGATTGCAGCAGCCACTCTTACAGGAATATTTACTTTATTTCCTTTCATTCCTATAAGAGGACTTTGATTAGTATTTGCTATACATAGCAAACTACTACGCATAAATAGAGCTCAAAAGAGTTCTTTCTTTGACCTCAAATCCTCTTTTATGTGAAGTATACCTCAGTACATAATGATCCAGTGCCTGATAACTGTTCTCTTCAAGATCACTGATCACTGCCTAGATACAGCTTAAGAGACCCCTCTAAACTGACTTTTCTAGAAACAAAGTGACAAAACCACCCCAAATATCATTGTTCTTCATTTTCAGACAACCTGAGGATATTTGTTCTCTCTACCCCTCCTGACCAAAGCTTGCATTTGGTAAATGGGGAAAGCAAACATCAATGACTACTTCTACTCACCTGTTGGGCTATAAGATCCAGTCTACTGTCTAGGGTATTAGAAACCTTTATTTTACGATCCCCATTGTAAATCTCAACACCTCCAGCTCTGGAAAAAAGAGAGTAATAATTTTCAGATTCAAGAGGTACAAAGAATATCGTTGACAAGGCAGTATTTGGGCATAAAATACTGGCAGTTTAAGAGAACCCTGCTCCTCCAAGCAATAAATAATATAATAAAAAATTAGTGCAAAAAAGCACAAAATGAGTATAAAATTACAGTACAGGAAGTATTTCTCGATAATGTAACACCTGATTCAGCAAAAACAGCGTCATTCACTGCCAAACAAGCTGAAAAGGGAGGGCCCTAGTGGCTCTCCGAAATGGAACAATGAGTCTTGGCTTAAAATCCACTTCCTCCCCCAACATTCCACTACGATCACTCCCAAGCCCTCAAGACCTCAGCACAGCCCTACATAGGCTGGAGGTCAAGTCTTGTTATAAGGAAACCCAAGGGAAAAAATTCTTTTGCTGCACAAAAATTCTTTAGTATCAAACATCTGCTAGGACATGGAAATTTTTGCTTTGTAAGCATTTATTTTGTAATAATTATGTTTTAATGGAATTTAATTTGATTATCTTTAAAATGTTTATCTATTGTCTTGTAATCGTCTTCTAGTTATTTATTTCATCTGTATTTGGTCTCCCTGCTTAGACCTAGTTCCCTGGGAATGAAGGATGTATCTTCTCTATTTTTTACTGTTGTTCCATCCTGTACAATGAAGGGCTCTCAACTGTAATCACAGAGATAGGTCTAGCAAAGAATGTAGAGGGAGTTTAAGTCCCCAAGACCTGCTTTAAAGCAGTGGGGATCACAATGCTGACCACACCCCCAAGACTGTCCTTGCCACATCAGCATCCTATACTACAAAGGCACATCTTGTGGTCTATTCCAACTGCTTGCTGGCAGAAGGAGCCACCACAGTAACCTGAATTTCTTTTATAGTGTACTGCTCAAGGGTAGAGAATGTTATTTATTTCTTTCTTTAGTTCCTTCTAAAACCTAGTGCACACAGCATTTAGCATATTGTGGCTACTTGATTTCTACCTCTGCTTGGAGCTGTGTCTGGGGCACATATGACACTTGGAAGCAGGCTTTTGGGACATCTCTCAAGTAATGAACAAGGGAGAGCAATATAAAAAAAGCACATAAAGAAAAGCCAAAGCCTTATAAAATAGTGTTAGTTGTAAGCTCACTGTTCAATTCTACTACGGAGTTTTTAATGTGAGTTGCAGCTCAAAGTGGCTTGGAGAAATTATACCATAATAAATGTTAAGCAAAAGGACTCATCTTTGGAAGCTAGATATTAAAGCAATAATATTGCTCCTTACATTTCGTCTGGCAAGTATGCCTCCTGATCAACTTGGACATCAACATCCTTTGTAGTCGCAATCTTGTACATAGGGATTGCTTTTTGCACTGCAGCCTAGAAAACCAAAGACAATAGTGATTAAAGGGTTTGGCAGCAACTTTGCAGTATACACAAATGAGAAAACATATGTGAATGCGCACTGTGATTGTACAATGCTTAATAAATGCTACTGTCATTACACATCGAAAATTCAATAAAGTGTCAGAAGCACAGTGAGAACATCCCCCGTTCCAGCAATCTCTCCATTTTCTTTAAGAATTAAGTGAACACTGTACTAGGCTGAAGGTGTCAGAGATTTTATCATTCTACTTTTGTATCTGAAATTTCAGTTATTAATTATAGAGTAATGATGTAAATTGTTGCAATATATTTTTACCGATTTTATGTTAATTTATTACACACTGCTTATTTTTATAAGTCATCTACTTTCTGGGGGGAAAAAGGTACTAAAGGATGGGAGATCAATTTGCAGTTAGATTTTTAGGACCATTCCACTGCAGTGCACCAAAATAGTTAATAGAGAATATGTTCTGCCAATAAACCTTTATATGTTTTAACTGTTTTGCATAAGTGAGCCCTCTTACATATAGATTTTTCTTGAATTTCATATTTTTCTGTAACAGACTGACTCAATCCCACTGATAAATTAAACCCATCTTAGAGGGCCAGTCAATGATAATAATTGGATGCTCTTAGGAAAAAATTCATTCTTTTTCCCAGAGATGAGAGTAAATAACAAATGCTGTCTACATGCCATGTTTCAACTCCCCTGATTCAAGGTAGTCAGAAGTCCCAACAATTCCCTCTTAAAGAACGGAAGTTTTCTTCTCTTATGAACATGTTCTTTACCTTGACCAGAGGGAGATCCTCTTTCTTGCAACAGACAATCATTCGTGGCTCCAGCAACTGGTATAAACCCTGTGCAAGATAAGAATAGGTAGAACTGGCAGAAAATACAAAATCTTAAGAGAGCAAAAGCAGAAGAAACTTTTTCTGGCACTTATTTCATATAGCTTAGAAAAAAAGATAAACATAAGTTTCCAAAAGAGAACAGTATTTACATAAACAACAGAAGTGAAGTTAATGATTTTATTTGGTACCATAAAAATGCAGGTAAGAGTGTCAGGTTAAAACAAAATCCAGTTTTTGTTCTTTATTGGCTACAGACAAATAAGGAATAAGTCTTATTGTAATTAAGATATCATGAGATACTGTAATTACGATAATTACATAATAGGATCAGACAATGAATAAGCACATAGATTCTTTGGTCAAAGTGCCAAAAATCAACATTTATAGTAAGGGTCTGTGATACAAACTGGAAGTTAGAACTTGAGTGTTCCAAATAAACTTTACTTGAATTATTTAGGATAAATTTGTAGAAAAATGCCATCAGGACCATTTTATTAGGCTAGATAGCACAGATTTCCATACTAGACAAGGAAAAGAGAGAAGACTCAATTAAAGGGGAGCTTTTTTAAAAGAAAGTTGATGGAAATGAAATGATTTCATAGTTAATAAGTTCTAATACTAAAGAAGGTAGTACTTAGTAAAAAGTTCTAGGAAATGGTTATTAGAAAGGGGGGGACCTCTGGCCATATTATATAGTATACGAAATTACCTGAAGGACCAGACCATCCAAAAGCACCTGATACCTGGTTGTATCTTTCACTACCTTGGAGAGTCTCTGTTTTGCTTCATTTAATAAGTCCTGAAAAGAAAGAATAAACGAAAGGGGAAAAGTAATTTTCAAATCCTGAAAAATACTCCTTATGCCTAAAGATTAGGCAGCTAGGTGGCACAGTGGATAGAGCTCTGGCCCTTGGATCAGGAAAACTTGAGTTCAAATCCAGCCTTGGACACTTAATAACTGTGTAAGTCTGGACCAGTCATTTAACCCTATTTACTGATTTCCTCATCTGTAGAATGAGCTGGAGAAGGAAATGGAAAACCACTCCAGTATCTTTGCCAAGAAAACTCCAAATGGGGTAACAGAGAGTTGGACAAGATTGAAACAACTCAATAACAATTCCCAATCCTCTTTTAAAGAATAGTTTATTTTCATTTTTTAATAACTTTTTAAAAAAATTCTTCCTCCCACTACTGCCTCATTGCATATTGTTCTTACTTCAACTCTCTTCACTTTTAATCAATTCAAAAAGGTCTTCCCAGTTTCCATTAAAATTATTCATTTTGTCACTTATAATGGCACAACAATCCATTATATTCATATGTCATGACTTGTTTAGTCATTCTCCAAATAGGAAGCCCTCTTCATTTTTCAATTTTTCACTACCACAAAACAAGTTGCTATAAATATTTTCATTGGCTTAGTAGGGTTATACCTGGGTCAAAGAGCATAGATAAAGTTTGTTAACTTTCTGGGTCATTGCTCCAAATTGGCTGGATCAATTCACAGCTCTACCAACAGTAAACCAGTGTACCCTTTTTTCCCCCATAGCCCTTACAACATTTGTCATTTTCCTCTTCTGTCATCTTCACCAGTGTCATAAGTAGTTATAAGGTGGATTCTTAAAAGTTGCTTTAATTTGGATTTTTATAATTATTAGTGACAGTATTTTTTCATGATTATTGATAGCTTGGATTTCTTTCTTTGAAAACTGTTCATTTTATTATGGTCTTCCTGTATCTAAAAAATCTGAAAGGCAAAATCTTCCTTATTCCTCTGATTTGTTTCTGTATCCATTTTAGAGCTTATCTTGGTATAGGACAAGCTGTTGGTCTAAACCTAATTTATGCTAGACTTCTTGTCCAGTTTTTCTAGCAGTTGTTCTCCTGAGTAACTATAATTTTCAGGATTATCAAACACTATGCTATTGTGTTTGTTTGATTCTGTATGTCGTATACCTAAACTGTTCACTAATCACCTCTCTCTTTTTTTCAAATCATTTTAATAATTACTGCTTAGACATCTGGTACTGATTAACTTCATACCCACAGCTCTTATTATTAACCTTGAGATTCTTAGTCTTTTGTTCTTCCATATGAATTTTATTTTTTTTCTGGCTCTGCAAAATATTCTTTTGTGAATTTAGGTAGTATTGTTATTTTTATTATACTGGCTTGACCTACATGTGAGGAATTACTATTTCCCCAATTATATAGGTCTGTCTTTAATTCTGCAATGAGTACTTTATAGTTAAATTCAAATACTACCTGAATGAAGCTTGGTAGATACATTCCCAAACATTTTATAGGTTGTTATTTTAAATGGAATTTCTCCTTCTAGCTATTCCTGTTGGGTTTTGTTGGTTAGATATAGGGATGCCAATATTTTATGTGGATTTATCTTGTATCTTACAAAGTAGCTAAAAATTACTTTATTTTTAGTTGATTCTAGAGTTCTTTTAAGTAGATCATCTCAATTTATTTTCTTCTTTGCCTATGCTTATTCCCTCAATTTATTTTTCTTGTTTTGTTGCCAAATCTAGCATTTCTAGCACTGTGTCAATGAGTAGTGATGATAATACTTACTGGAAAGGCTTCTAATTTTACTCTATTACATGTTTGTTCTTAGATTTAGATAAATATTACTTACTATACTAAGAAAAGGTCTTTTTATTTATATGAGTTCTAGAAATCAATGGTGAATTTTATCAAAATCCTTTTCCCTATCTATTGGTATAATTGCATGTTTTTTTTTAAAAATTATTTGTTATATTCTTCCTTATATTGAACCAACTGGGCAGAGCAGTCTTAGTGTAAATCAAATCTGGTCACAGTGAACAATTTTTCTAATATGTTGTCGTAGTTTACTTACCAATATTTTATCTGAAAATTTCTGCATCAAATGTTCTTTGGGAATACTGGTCTATGGTTTCTTTTCTATGCTTTGTCTCTCCCTTCCTTTGGTAGCAAGACCATATTTACATCATAGAAAGAGATTAGAGATAAGCTTTATTTTCTTATTACTGTAAACAGCTTATATAATATTGGAATCAATTGTTTTTTGAATGTTTGATACTCACTTATAAATTCATCTGTTGCTGATTTTCTTCTTTGGAAGTTCATTTATAGCTTATTCAATTTCTTTTGGCTTACTTAAATAGTATATTTCTTCTTTTGTTGAATGTTATATTTTTGTTAGTACCATTTTTTTTAAGTTATCTTTGACAGTAGGGCGAAATCATTTCTGATTATTTCCTTTTCAACTGTTATAAGTTCTCTTTTTTGATATGAAAAATTTGACTTTCTTCTTTTTATTACCCCCCCCCCAGAAAAACCCCAACCAACAGATTCTAGATCTATCAATTCAATGGACTTTTTGCTGTCAGTTTTATTAAACTCTTTAACTTTCAGATTTTTTTACTTCTTTACTCAGTTGAAGATTATTTGACATTATTCAAGGTTTTTTTAAATTTCATATCCAATTTATTTTTTCTTTCCCCTTTGTTGATAAAACACTTTAGATATACATTTTCTTCTAAAAAATGCTTTAGCTGCATAAATCTAATGTGTTGTCTCATTGTCATATAATTTAATAGAATTTTCTATTGTTTCTATATAGTTCTTAAGGTTATATTTAGCCTCTGTAGTCTCCAATTTTTTTTTCTTTAAGGGCCTTTTATTGAATATAATTTTCTTGCCTAAAGAAATGAAGGCTTTAGTATTTCTGCTTTCTATATTTTTCGTAAGGTCTTTATGGGGTAGCAAGGTGGCACAGTAGATAAAGTGCTGGGCTTGGAATCAAGGAGACTCATTTCCTTGAGTTCAAATTTGGCCTCAGACACTTACTAGCTGTGTGAGCCTGGGCAAGTCACTTAACTTTTTCTGCCTCAGTTTCCTTATCTGTGAAATGAACTTGGAGAAGGAAATGGCAAACTACTCCCATATCTTTGCCAAGAAAACCCCAAATGAAGTCCTGAAGAATAGAACACAACTGAAAACAACAAAGCCATCCTGAAAGTTACTCAATTTTTTAACCTCAGAAACCTAAACTCTTCCTTCTTCCTCATTCTCCATAGTTAATGGAGAATGCCATTGCCAAATGGCTACGTTACTACTGTTCTGAACAAGAATCTTCAGTGCATCCCTAATTGCCTCTAAGATAAAAATACAAATTCCTCAGTTTGGCATTTAAAGCCTTTCTTAATCAGGCTACAATGAATATTCCCATATTGGTTCTTATCATATAACTCTTCTCACATTCCACCCAAACTGCCTACTTGCTGTTAACCCTATTTGACATCTTACCTGTCACTGCCTTGCCTTTGTACAAACTATCATGAATGCTTAGAATGCACTCTGCCTTCTCCCTTACTTCAAAGAATCCCCTAGCTTCTTTCGACACCCTACAATAATCTTCCTATCATTCTCTTCTCAAATTTTCTTGTATTTGTTTACTTCTTTGTATCTTCACAATAGGAAGTAAGCTGCTTAAAAGATGATTTTTCCTTTTTATCTTTGTATTTCAAGCAATTAAGACAGTGCCTTGCACAAATATGTCCCAGTTGTTTATTCCACTTTGGGAGAGCTCTGATTATACATAAGACTTCCTTATAATGCATAATTTTATCTCTTCAACTTCTACTCACTACTCTTAGTTTTACCCTCTAGCAGCAAGTAGAACAAGTATAACCACTCTTCCAAATAACAGTGCTTCATAAAGCCATCTCCCCTGCCTTATCTCCCCTCTCCCAAAGGCTTCTCCTTCCTCAGGTCACCCTTTCCCTTCCCCCCCAGTTCTACTGACATCCTCACAAGGCATGGAATCCCTAGATGATCTCCAGTATATTAATTTACTTCCTAACACATGGCAACCTGAACTGAGCACAATATGCCAAATGTTCAAGGCAGAGGATAAAAAGACTACTACTTCCTTCATTTCTGGACACTATCTTTTTTTTTTTTAATTAAGAACTCAACAATGACAAACACAAACATTTCCATATACAGAGAACGGGAAATAAGGTTTGCATATAAATCAACAAGTTTCTATTACATACATCTTGCTATTTTTAAAGTATGTTTTCCCAAGACAATTCCAAAAGTCTCATGATAGAAAATGCAATCTACATCCAGAAAAAGAACTGATGGAGTCTCAATGCAGATTGAAGCATACTGTTTTCACTTCCTTTATCTTTTTTGGGACTTTCCTTTTGGTTTGTTTCTTCTTTCACAACACGACAAATACGGAAATATGTTTTACATGACTGCGCACATATAACCTATTTAAAATTTTTACGTTCAGTGGGGGAAGGGAGAAAATTTGGAACTCAAAATTTAAAAAAAAAAAAGAATGTTAGAAATTCTCTTTACATGTAATTGGGAAAAAATAAAATACCATTAAAAAAAAACCAAAGCTACTATTTCGGCATACAAAAAAGTATGTAATTTTTTTTGTTTGTTTTTGGCAGGGCAATTGGGGTTAAGTTACTTGCCCAAGGTCACACAGCTAGTGAATGTGTTCAAGTGTCTTGAGGTCACATTTGAACTCAGGTCCTCCTGACTCCAGGGCTGGTGCTCTACTCACTGCGCCCTCTAGCAGCCCCAAAAGTGTATAATTTTTAAAGACATATTATAAATTTAAGACAATAGTCCCAACACTGTCCAGATCGTCTTGAGTTCCATTTTGAACTTCCTTCTACTTTCTTCTGTGCATTTAAGGCCTCACTGACATTTGTTTGTTTGGTTTTTTGGCATCATCGTAATTACTACCCACTCCTTTGCCTCACAAATCTCTCCCCTCAAGTACAGTCAAGCAGAACAAACTCATGAACTCATTACATCTGAGAGTATACTGTTTTGCACCTATAGTCCATTATCTCATTGTCAAGAAATGCGGAACATGTTTCATCCTTTAGAATAGAGGCTGGCGGAAAGATGATGTGTATGATTCATGAGACCTCGGTATTGGCGTAGCTGAAGAGAATATGCATGTATATACATGTATATATATATATAATGTGTGTTTATGTATATATATGTATATGTGAGTGTGTATGTATGTATATATGTATGTGTGCGTGTACATATATATACGTATATGTATATACATATACAGAGAGAGAGCGGGCGCAGTGTGAGTTGAAGGTGAATAAGGGATGAGAGAGGAATATATTGAGAGAGGGAGATAGGGAGAGATAGAAAGGGGTACATTATCTCTCATAAAAGTGGCAAGAAAAAGCAGTTCTGTAGGAAGAGAAGAGAAGAGAAGACAGGT
>JAQQSZ010020897.1:0-10040 GCA_028646595.1 Phalanger gymnotis
GCCACACCAGCACTCTTCCTTCCCCAAGAACCCCCAACCCGGACTGGACTCAGATCTTCAGCAGGCTCTGCACTCCTGGTCTGATCTGCCACTTAATTCCTCCCACCAGGTGGGCCTGGGGCAGGAACCAACTGCAGCTGTAGTTCTGTAGCTGCCCCACCTCTGCTGCCCCCAGGGCAGTGGCCTAACCACGAACTCCTTTTTTCACTCTGTCCCCAGCAGCTTTTCCCACTAACCTTCTCTGTTGTCTTTGGTGTTTGTGGGTTGAGAAGTCTGGTAACTGCATCAGCTCACTGATTCAGGGCACTAGGGCCCACTCCGCCCGGCTCCTGGTCTCAAGAGTTCTTTCTTGACAGCTGTATTTCCCAATGTCCCTTTAAAGTATGTCATGTGAATATCAGGTCAATAGAGGGGAGAAACGCAGGATCTTGGGGAATTGGTTTGGGAAGCGTTGGTTGGGCAGAACTAGTGAAAAGATAAGCCTGATTCCTGTATGATCTCTTCTTGGTTTCTTGCAGGGATTGCCATTGCTGTTGATCCTAGGCTGGATCTTTGTCCCCATTTACATCAAGGCTGGGGTGAGTACCCAAAGGGAGGGGCTCTTTCTCTCCCAAAATCCTGCATCATCAATTCTCCCCACAACACACTTAGGAGGGTATTAGCTCATCTTTATATAATGCTTCAAAATTTAAAAATCCCTCTAGATACAACATTGATGCATTGAATGTGAAAATTTATTTTATCTTCTTAATTTCATAAGTGAGGAAACTGAGGTCCAAAGAGGCCAAATTTCTTCCCCAAGGTCACAGGAAGGACAGGGCTTGAACTATGGTCTCTGCCTGCAAATCCCACGATGGGCTGGTGCCTTCCCACTCTAGCATTAGGAGAATGGAATTAGCCAGACTGCTGGCACAGTGCTTCAGAAAGGTCCCTATTCCCCCAATCCCAGTGCCCAATGTTCCCATGATGCTTTGTGGTAAAGGATGACTCTTGCTTCTTCCTACCTGTGCAGGTGGTGACCATGCCTGAGTACCTGATGAAGAGGTTTGGAGGGAAGAGGATTCAGATCTGCTTCTCTGTCCTTTCCTTGTTCTCATGCATAGTCACGAAAATCTCGGTGAGCCCATCTTACCTCTGCTTTTTGGTAGAAAGCGAATTTCCTGAGGGCAGGTGCTCACTCCTTTCAGTCTCTTTCTCTCCACTGCCTGGCACAGCTCCTGGCACAGAGTATGTGCTTGGTAGATGTGGAATTGAATTTGGGGGCTGCTACCAAATGTAGAAGGCCTGGCATGAGATAGCTGGGAGCTATCAGCAGGTATCTTAAAAATGTTGGTGGTCCGGCTATGTGTGCTTAATAGGAAGAAGAATGCTAACACAGGGAAGGAGGAGCTGTCTCTGGTCCTAGAACGGAGAACCAAGGGGCCGGCTTGTTGGCAGATTGGATAATTGAACCTGGTGAGCGCTGTGATCTCTCTCACGAAGATGGCGGCAGCCAAGATAGCAGCTCATTAGCACCGAGGCTAGGAAAACAGTGGAGCTTGATGCAGGCGAGCGACATGTGGACGGTTTTGTGAGTCTGAGGGGTTATAACTGGCATATTTAAGGAGGAAGAGCTGCCGATTACTGGTGTGGTTTGATGGTATGGCCAACACTTTTTCACCTTCCAGTGGATTCCATTGGTTTGGGAGAAAGAATCGCAGTATCATAGAATTATATAGATTTGGAAGCTACCATAGAGATGATCTAGTCCAGTCTACTTATTTTACAGATAGGGAAACTGAGGATTAGAGAGGCTAAAAGATTTGCCCAAAGTTACACAAGCAGCAAGTAACAGTTAGGATCTGAATTCATGTGTCCTGACACAAATTCTAGGGCTCTTCCCACTAAAGAACACATACCTCTGAGGGCTCCAGGAGAAAGTTGTTGGATTTATTGAGCCCATTATGTGGATTTCCCACACTGATCCCTCATGTGCCCTTCCAGATCTAAAATGTTATGATTCTTGGCCAACTACTCTCATTATCTGTCTCTAACATCAAGTTCCCAGGTCATGTACATGTCTCACTTTTCTGAAAAAAAATGACTGGTCCAGACATTTGCTTTCTAACTATGTCAGGTGCCCATGACTGAGCCACAGCCTGAAGGTGTGATGCTTCCCACACCCAGTTCAACCAGCATCCAATGAGCCCTTACTACCAAAGCAAGATGTATGAACTTGGGCCAGTCCTTTTTTCTTGTGCCTCAATCTATACTCATGAAACATGGGGTTTGAAATAGATCAGCAACTCTCAAAATGTAGTCTGGGTGCCCCTGTGGGGTGCTAAAGACCCATAAAGTAGGTCCACGAAATCCAAACTATGTTCATAATATCGGCTAGACGGCACAGTAAATAGAGCACTAGACCTGGAGTCTGTAAACCCATTTGGAGTTTTCTTGACAAAGATACTTCAGTGGTTTGCCATTTCCTTCTCCAATTCATTTGACAGATGAGGAAACTGATTCAGAGTTAAGTGACTTACCCAGGGTCACACAACTAGGAAGTGTCTGAAGCCTGATTTGAACTCAGGAATATGAGACTCCCTGACTCCAGGCCCAACACTCATTCCACTGCACCACCTAGCCGTTCTTGTCTGGAAGACCTGAGTTCAAATGCACCTTCAGACACTTACTAGATGTATGACCCAGGTAAGTCACTTAACCTCTACCTCACTTACCTCAATTTGTAAAATGGAGATCATGATAATACGTACCTCACAGAGTTGTCAAGACGATCAAATGCAATAATATTTGTAAAGACTTAGCATAGTGTTTGGCCCATTTTTTGTTGTATTGTCGATTAGCTGAGTCTGTCCACTGTGAAACAATTTGGGGTTTTCTTGGCAGAGACACTGGAATGGTTTGCCATTTCCTTCTCCAGCTCATTTTATAGCTGAGGAAACTGAGGCAACCAGCGTTAAGTGACTTGTCCAGGGTCACATATCCAGGAAGTAGCTGAGGCCAGATTGGAATTCAAGTCCTCCTGGCTCGTGGGCCAGCACTTTATCTACTAAGCCTCCTAGCTGCCCTTGTTTGTCCTATAGTAAGTACTTAATAAATACTTCCTCCCTTCATAAAGATAAGATGTTTCTATTCCTAATATGATAAATGTCAGTACATAAAAGCCACATAAACAAAAGCTCTTTGGGAAGTTCTCAGTAATTTTGAAGAGTGTAAATTGCCCTGAGAGCAAAAGGTTTGAGAACTTCTGGTCTAGATTATACCTAAGGTTCCTTTTAGTTCAGACATCCTATCTTGCGTTTGTAAACACTGCACCAGACACAACTTGGGGCAAAGTTGGTGATGTTAGGAGTTTCTGGGAATAATAAGGCACAGCTTTTACCATCAGGCAGCTTTCAGTCTAGTGAGGAAGATGGGACTAAGGTGCCTTTCAGCTCTGACAATCTATGAGTCTGTAAAAGCTTGAACACAGTCTAGACAGTAAGGGGAGACCCAAAGCTGAGGGTGTCTCAGAAGATGAACTGCCCAGTTGAAGAGTTTTTATTTTCTCTCCTAGTCTGGAAAGAAATGTCACAAGTTGCAAAGAGAAACAGATTTAGGCTATGTCAAGAAAACCTTCCTAATAAAGCTGTCCAAAAGTGGAATGAGTATCCTTGTCTCTCAGATTCCCTATCGATGCTTAGCTCAGTTGTCACCTCCTCCACAAATTTTTCCTTGATTTCTCTTTCAAATATTCCCAGTATATTTTGCCTAGATCTCTTATTTGCCCCCACTTCAAGTTACACTTGTGTGTATGGCCTACCTCCCCAACTAGACTGAAGATGGGGACTCCTATCACTTCACTTTTTGGATCTCAGGAGTTGAAAACACAGTAAGGAGCTTAATAAATGTTCATTGGATCCAATACAAAAATGGGCTCCCCTCCTTGGTGGTCTTGGAGTAGAGCCTAGATAACTACTTGCTGGAACTGTCATAGATGGGATCCTTGGACAGTACCAGTCAGTCAGTCAATATGCATTTATTAATTGCCTACTTTGTGTTAGGTATTATGGTAACTGCATGTTGGAGTAGACAGGCTCTGAGGTCCCTTCCAACTGTGGAAGCCTGTGTTTCTGCGGGAGGGAGGTAGCAGGCTCTCTGTCCTTTCCTTGGTTAGACCTAGGGTATTGTGTTCAGCTCTGGGCACAATAATTCATGAAACACTTCAATAAGCTAGAGAGTGTCCAGAGGATAAGTGGCATGAATCACTGAATCATGGGGCTAGGAACATCTCTGAGGAGAAAATCAAGTCAAGCCTTCTGGGAGAGGAGGCACCCAGGCTAAATGTTCATAAGGAATATGAGAGGCAAGGCAATCCATTCCACTTTGGGAAGCCTTTGGTTATTGGGAAGCTTTTCCTTATATATTTGACCTTCTTTACCACATCTATCATTTCCTTCCAGCCAAGGAGAAGAAATCAGACCCCTCCTGCAGACTTACTTCAGTTGGCACTGAGGTCTCCTCTTCTTGACTGAGCAGACAACTGCCCAGACCACAAGTCTGGGCATTTCTAGACTCATAGAATGTCAGAGCTTAAAGGCCATCTGATCCAATCCCCTCCATTTACAGATGGGGAAACTGAGGTCTAGAGAGGCCAAATGAGATCCTCTATGTCACACAGCTAGTCAGAGCTTATAAGACCTATTTCAATCTTCTTGCCTTATAAAGCACAATGTAGCTTTACAGGATAAGAAGGCAGAAATAGCAGAGTCAGGACACTCTAGGGAACTGATAGCCCCTCTCACTTATGTCCTAGCCAGTGGCATCCAGGGTATATGCTGCGTACTCCAGTCACAGAGACAGAAATGAAGCCATGTTCTCTCTCACCAAACCTAGGTTCTATCAGAAGAGATAAGGAGTAAACTCACTTGACAGAAAGAAGAAGCATTAGCCTTGTTCAGCTTGGCCCAGTGGGCAGAAGCAGGAAGAATGGGAGGAAGAGACAGAAAGGCAGATGCTGAGGTGATAGAGGGAATAACTGCTTTACAGTTAGAATTACCAAAGGAGAATGGGGTGTCTTCAAGCAGAGCCTAGAGGAGCACTTGGAGTGTCCATTGAGAAGGGGGTTCATGTTCAAGTACGGCAGGGGCTTTTAACCTTCTTGGTGCTGTGGCCTCCTTGGATGGTCAGTCTGGTGAAGGCTTGGGACCCCTTCTCAGCCTCAGCTTTGAAATGCAAAAGGAAACCCATCTATCTATCTATCATCTATCTATCTATCTATCTATCTATCTATCTATCTATCTATCTATCTATCTATCTACCTATCTATCTGTCTGGCTATCTGGCTATCTGTCTCTGTGTCTATCTATCTATCTATCATTCCTGCATGGACCCCAGATTAAGAACCCCTGGTTTATGGGTTATATTCGGGGGCTATGAATTCTTGCTCTTTGGAATTCTGGGCATGTTGAAACACGTTCTCCAGAATAGAGGGTAGGACACGAATAGAGAGAGAAGAGACATCAAAGGAGGACATTCTGAGCAAAGTTGGGCCTCTTGGCACAAGGGACAAGATGATGCTCTGAAGTCCCTTCCAGTTTTCAGCTTAACAGTATGAGCAAAGGTGTGGAGGTGGAAGTGAGTTGGTGTGGGGAGGTGCTTGGTCTTCCTGGGGCTGAAGGTTCATACTGGGTAAGAGCAGTGATAAGAGTGGACAGGCAGGTGAGGCCACTGATAATGTTGGAATGGCAGCCACACATATGGAAGTTCACCTTTGCCTCAGCTCATGGTGAGAGGTTTTAATAGCTGTTAATCTCAAAGACATGACCTTTTGTTCACTTTTTTCTGCCCTGGGTGATAAGAGATTCTCATCGGGTTTACTAATTAAGCCACAGACTCCAATGTGACTTTAATCTTTTCACAGCATCATCCTAGAGCTGGCAAGGACCTAAGAGTCCACTGGCTCTTGTCCTTTTACAGACAGAGGAAAGGTACAGACTGAGAACTCATCCAAGGTCACACAGTGTAAGCAGAATAAAAGGAGGTTTATTTGGGAGGGCACCTTGAATGGTGAAGACACTGTACCAGAGCCCTTGAGCTTGGGACCCGAAGACTTAAATTTTGAAATCCTGACCCTGTCACTCACTGGCTGTGTGACCTTGGCCAAGTCACTGCATCTCTCTCTGACTCAGTTTCCTCTTCTATTAAATATGGAGCTGGCACCCAAAGATCTCTGAGATTAGTTTTTCTTTCTGTTAAGACATGCGGAGTTGGGAAACACAAGTAGTAAAGTAATTTCTTAGGATAGAGAGAACTCTTAGAGATGTTTTAGCTGCTAATGGACATGTCAAAGGGCAGGGATAAGTGGAGGATGTAGGGAGCAGTAATGAGCTTCTAATCACAAAGTCATAATTTTCTGAGCTGGGTCAGGACTCGGCCAGAACCAAGGATGTGTTGGGAGCCCAGGCCATGGCCACAGCTCCCAGCTTCCTCATGACACATGTTATTTTTTATTCAGTCATATGACTAAATGAAATGCTGTCCTGAAATGAAATGAAATCATACATTTGATGTCACTTCCTTTTCTTGGTTAGGCAAGGGGAACATGGGAACACTTGTGTGGGGAACTTCCAGTGTGGAAACTCCTTCCATCAATGCAACTCCTCTATGACTTAGAGTCTTATTCTCAGGAGCCATATTCATCAATTTGGCCCTTGGGTTGGATCTGTATGTAGCCATCTTCATCCTATTGGTCATCACAGGGATCTTCACTATTGCAGGTGAGTCCTTCAACCTCTGCTAGAGGTCTCTATCTGACTCACTGCCCTCTAGGCCCCTGGACTCCCCAACAGAGTGCCTACCATAGGATCCCTGGTTGAATAAATATGGGGTGTTCAGACTGGAGGGGGGAAGATTTAGGAGGCCCATGATCCCTAACTTCAAGCATTTGAAAGTATGTCATGGAGTAGAGGGATTAAATCTGTTTGTTTTGCTTTGCCTCACAAGGCAGAACCAAAAGCAATGAGGGGGCATTGTGAGGACGCAAATCTGGGCTGAGTTGATGAGGGAACTTTGTGACTGTAAGAGCTGCCCCAAGGTAGGACAGGCTGCCTCCAGAGGTAGTGAGTGCCCCATCACTGGAGATCCTCGAGCAGAGATTGCATCATCACGTGTCAGGGCTATTATTGCAGGTATTTGGGGGCGGGCATGGGCCAGACTCAATGGCCACTGAGGTCTGTTGCAGCTCTGAGATTCTGTGCTTCTGTTACTAAAATAAGGGGGAAAGAGTGTGGTATAATGGAAGGCAGTAGGAGCCCTGGGTTCGAATGTTGCTTCTGCTTTTGTGAGATGTTGGGCAAGTCAGGATACTTCTCCAAGCCTGAGTTTCCTCACCTGTAAAACAAAGGTTGTAGAGCAGCCATGGACTTCAGGGATCATTGAGTAACAATTCTATGGGTCTATACTACAAGGACACAGCACCTATTCATTGTCAATATGTGACCTGGGTACAGCCCAACCCAAAAGAATGCAGCCCCATGACCTAGTTGCTGGGACCTGGACATCTGTGGTTTGGAGACAAGGGCCAAAGAGCAGGGGTCAAGGATTTAGAGGAATACTGGGAAGGGTCAGGCATGTACAGTCCAAGACAGCAAGTGAATGCTCACTGAAGGGGATCCAGAAGCATCTCACACACACACACACACACACACACACACACACACTGAATGCCAGGTTCAACCTAAAAGGTCACATCAATCCAATCAGTCCAGGCATGCAGCATCATACAAAGAGCACGTGTCTGGATTTATGGTGCTTAGTTCCAAATTCCACCTCTTCTATCTGAGTGGTTTTAGGTGGGTCAGTGCCCTTTTCCGAGTCTCAGTTTCTTCCTCTGTAACAAAACAGAGTTTTACCCAATGGTCCTGAGTGGCTCTAAATCTCATGGATACCAAAAACTGACAGGTACATAGGGCTTCACAATGTCTTACTGAGCATCACAACAGCTCCGGATGAGTTGGGCACTACAGGTAGGACCATAGGTGGGGAGCTAGAAGGGACCTTAGGGCTCTTAAGTTTCAACTCCCTTATTTTATAAGGGAGTAACTAAGGCCGGGAGAGGTGAATGTCCAAGGCAAGACAGGTTAATGCCTAGTAAACAGTGGGTGCTTAATGAATACCTATTGATGAATTGCTTGATGGATATGGCAGAGCACAGATTTGAACCGAGGTCCTCAGACCCCTAATGCACCCTTCTCTCCATGTATAATACTGTTATTATTGTCTTCATTTTTATAGACGAGGAAACTGAGAGTCACAGAGTTCATGTGACTTGTCCTGGGCTACAAAGCTAGGAAGGCCCAGAGGCAGGATTTGAACCCAGCAGTGACTCCATGGTCACTGCTACATGTACTATACCAGATCATACATGATTCCTGGCCATCGTGGAATAGTATTGGGTCAGGGCATGAGGAGATAAGACACAGGACCAAAGGACTCTTCAAGGTGGGCGAGCCCAAGCCAAGGCAAAAAGCCAGGAGTGCAGGAAGATGAGAGAAGAGACACACAACATTAAAGTAGCAATGATTTCTGTGTTACTGCATTGTGCTCCTTCCCCTGGAATCCAAATGTCCTCATTTCTCTCCTCATCCTTGGCAGGTGGCTTGGCCTCTGTGATTTACACTGATGCCCTGGAGACAGTCATTATGCTGGTCGGTGCTTTCATCCTTACTGGCTTTGGTAAGTAGAGCCAAGTGTGGCCAGAGACCTCCCTGGCAGA
This sequence comes from Phalanger gymnotis, assembly GCA_028646595.1. Taxonomy (NCBI): domain Eukaryota; kingdom Metazoa; phylum Chordata; class Mammalia; order Diprotodontia; family Phalangeridae; genus Phalanger; species Phalanger gymnotis. The sequence goes on from JAQQSZ010020897.1 coordinate 8,753, forward strand.
TGGAGGGTGGACCTCAGCAGTGGGAGGTGTTGGATGAGATCCAGGAGCCAAGGAGCCCGTTCCTGCCTCTGTCTGTCTGCCTATCTACTCTGGGGTTTCTATTACTGCTCTCTAAAAATCTGTGCTTTTAGCAGTAAAGCACTCTAGGGAGGAGAGGAAGAGTCTACTTTATCAGGGGAAGCAGCATGGTCTAATAGAGAGGGCGCTGGACCTCGATTCAAATCCCAGATTTGGCATTTAACTCTGTGATCCTGGCCAGGTCACTTCCCCTCTCTTTGCCTCATGTATTTTTCTGTAAAATGACAGCACTGGACTAGTTAACCATTGAGGGTGTTTCCAGTTCTACATCTATAATTAGCTGGGGCCCACTTGTGGTCTCAACTACCAACTCTCCCCAGATTTTCTCTTGTCCCAGTGATGGATTGCTTATTCCACCTACCTCCACTTTAGTATGTCAGAGTAATGTCCCCAAAGTCTCTCTGTCTCTCTCTATTTCTCCTTCCTTCTCTCTCTCTCCCTCTATCTCCATCCTAGGGGTAAGACTGGCATGCATTTGTGTGTGTACATGTATACATTTCTGCCATATGCCATTATAGTTTCTGAGTACCATCTGGTTCACTTCCCATTCGTACTAAATTAGTTACCATGACACCATTAATTTTTAAACATAAAATTTTACCTGAACAGCAGGGCAAGTGCAGTAATAATCATGACATTTACTCAATAGAAGACAAATGCAGAAATAATAACTTTTAATCAAGATAAGGCAAATCATGAATAACCAAACATTCCCTGCCCCCTGGAACCTGGGTCCTACTCTCCTACCAATGCATACCAGTCTCCATGTGGAAAAATCAAACACACCCTTAAAAAAGATTAATTTCCTCCTTATCTGGCAATGTGTATTCATAGATGCCTGAATGTTTTTTGGTGACTGGGGATCATTTTCCCTCCTATTATTAATATATTTCTTGTTGGTCAATTTGCTTCTACTCAAGGCCTTTTTTGATTTTTCTTCTTCCTGAGATTTTGATTAATTCAATTTTTTCTCTCTTTTTCCTCCATTGCTCACTTTTTGACTCCTTCCACTTTGATGGCAGTTTCTCTGGGAGCTGGCCCTCAAAGCTGTCTCAATATCCTCCCACACTGGGCAATTCACACTTCACTAATGTTTGCCTCAAGTGACTTCTGGGAAAACAGATTTTTCCCCAGTTTGTTCTTTCCCTCAGGTTTAATGGAATGGGCAAATTCTCCCTGTCCCCAAACACACACACACACACACACACAC
>JAQQSZ010020898.1:0-10039 GCA_028646595.1 Phalanger gymnotis
CTTCTTCTTTGTCCTACCAGTAAGAATCATCTTTTCTCATGAAATACCACTTAAAGTTTTACCATTCAACTTGCCTGTAATTCACTTCTCTATACCTACTGTGTACAATATGCATATTTTCCCTAGTGACAGAGGCACTATTCATTGTACAATTGTGGCTATAACAGTATAAGTAATGACTGCATTATCAAATAAAGGCTACATCTATATCATTACAAGGGGCCTTCAGAACAATGTTGCACCTCAGAAATGGTACACAGCCTAACACTAGAAGAAAATATAGTGAAAGTAAATAGTTACTGAGAGATCTTTTGTTCATGCAGACTGTATAATTTCATTTTTAACAATATGAGTCAGTTTAATTAGAAATTCAATAACCCTGACCTTAGTTTAAATGTTACTTGATAAAATCAATGCAACATGATTTTATTTTTTTTCTTTATTCCTGGCATTTAAAGGCCTCAAATAGTATGCTTTGCTAGGGAAAAAAGACTTATTCTCTGGAAATTAATCAGTTAAATTTATATGTAAACCATTATCATATTCTTTGGGAAGTGGCAGAAATTATTAAGCTTAATTATTTAAAACAAACAATATATAATTATACAAGGAATTTCAGTTGAATAATAGATCTTTATAATTCAGGAGAAAACTAATCGATCAAGAATTAATATGAATAGAGATGCTTTTCTGTTAATTAAATCACAGTAAAACATGTTACACTTAAACTATTTCTATAATGACACAGTCTAAATTAATAACATTCTTCTATTCAGAAAATTTAAGAAAAATAAACTGAATAAATGGATTGCCAGTTGACATGCCTTAAAGTATAGGTATTCAAAAAAAGTAACAAAATTGAATTAGGTATGACTGAAAAATTTAATATTTTTCGATGTAATGGTCATATATTTTAAATTTGTTGTATATACATATACATGTTTTATATACATTCATGACATTTTTAACAGTCATTCAACAGTCTTTGGTTTCTATAGGAGCTGCTACTTTCCGTAAAATTTATTATAGCACATTGTGTGAAAAAATATATAAAATTTGTTTCAGTTTTGTTTAAGACATCTGAAATAGTTTGATCAAGTTTATTTCTCCAGTTTCTTTATTCCAACCCATTTAGTCAGACAAGCGTATAATATATCAAACTAATGTATATGTAATATGTGTGATAAGCAACGGATGCTCTGAATTTTGCTGAGTCTCACTCCTCAGTTCTGGCTCTCAGTGAATGGAGCTGATTTTTCTTCATCTACTACTACTGGTGGCTTCTTTTGCAATTGACTTTGTCCAGTGTCAGCTGCTGAACTAGCATAGGGATCTGACACAGTTCTGATTAACTTCTCTAAAATCTTCTAATTTTACTTTAGTTTAACCCAAAAGGGACAGGGAGAAAGACAAACTCCAATCCAATCAAGAAGTACTTTGTAGAACATTTTGCATGACTTATGGAGGATTTATTTAGCCTTTATTCAGGTGTGTCAGAGGGAAACTTCCATTTTTTCATAATCCCTCTCCACATCAAGATTGATTGTCTTCTTCTAAGATCTTTGATATTGAATCATTACACAAAATTCAAGGGAAGGTAAAGCAAATAGCTTAAATAACTTTGGTGGTTATGGTTGTTGTCTTGCATTCTCAAAGACCACCAAAATGGCATCACTATGTTGGAGTCAAGATACCGTGGGTCTGACTTTGGCTAATCAGACCAATATGAGCTCAGAAGACACAATGGATATACATAGTCCACATGAACATTTGTAGTTAAGATACCTTTAAATCTGTGTATCTCACATTTCTTTTGAGCTACTGCAATTCTGGTTTGCTCCTAGAGCACAATGTCTTCTTTGATGGAGGCACGCCATGCTGGGTGGTCCCTTGCCAGTATTTTCCATGTCTCACAGTTGATTCCAAGGTTCTTCAGAGAGACTTTGAGAATGTTCTCATATTGATTCTTTTGCCACCATATGAGTATCTGCTTTCATGAGTTCTACATAAAAAAGACTTTTTGTCAAAGGTGTACTTAGCATTTGAACAACGTGGCCAGCCCATCAGAGTTGTAATCTCTGCAGCAGAGATTGAATATTTGGCAATTTAGCTTGGGATAGGATCCCAGTGTCAGGTATCATATCCTGCCAGGTGATCTTCAAAATCTTTCTAAGACATTTCAAATGCAAACAATTCCATTTCCTGGCATGGTGCTGTTATACTCTCTAGGTTTCACAGGTATACAACAATGAGGTCCGTCCAACAGGTCTATAGACCTTCAGTTTGGTAGGCAGCCTGATAGCTCTTTTCTCCCATACTTTCCTTGAGAATGTTTCAAAGACTGAGATAGTGTTAGCAACGTGTGTCAACCTCATCATCTATGTGTGCATCCTTGGAAAGTATACTGCCAAAGTAAGTGAACTTATCCATAGTATCAACCAATGATTCCATGTATGCATAGCTTGGTGCTGGCTGGTAGAAAACCTGAGATTTCTTGGTGTTAATCGTTAGGCCAAAATTAGCACAAGCAGCAGAGAATTGATCTGTACTCAGTTGCATCTAACCTTCAGAGATTTTACTGAGTGCATAATCATCTACAAACAAAAAAATCATGTACCACCTCTCCCTCTACTTTAGTCTTGAGTGGTAGCTTTTTCAAGTTAATGTATCTATTTCTTTGTGTCTTAAGCACTATGTTTAAGAGGAGGACCTTAATTGTATAGTTAAGTATCTTTGATCATGAGATATGATAAGGGTTACTATTCTTGTCAGATATTTATTCAAATGATATATCAATATTTGTTATATACCTTTTTAAACTAACTTTGCTTTCAAATGGTATATTAGTTCCTTATCATTTTCTGTCTGGATTAGCTTGTTCATTTTCTAGTTGTTTTCCTCAAGATCACAAAATTACTGAATAACAGAGGAAGAAAGAATTTTAGAAATACTTTTGTCTAACCTCCTTCATTTATAGATGAGAAAATGAAAAAAAAAAGAGAACCAAGAAGTTAAGTGACACACTCGAGGTCATGTAGTCAAGTTGTCCTAGAGATACAACTATCTAAAAATGGCTTGAATGCAAACTTAATAAAAAATAAAAGCATTTAAAAAATCTGAAATATTTTAAAAATACTTTATGATCAATAAATGCTAAACCAATGTTATTTCCCCTCCTTGTAACAAAACTACACAAATATACTGCTATGTAGGGTTGATCTGCTGCCCCAGTTGTATCTATGATATGCAAATGCCAATAGGCCTTTTGAATCAAAATCATCAACAGTTTGAATTACAAATAAAAAAGGAGTTCCTGGCTATAATGGCCTATCAGTCAAAAACAGTCATAAAGCAAGTTAAATACAATCAATGACTATTTATTGAAGGTCTAACATGTCTCATTGTGACTTGGAAGTAACCTTGGATTCTCATAAACTATGTTCATTTGTCATGGTCTAAAACATTGGAAAGCAGCAAGTCTGTTCTTAAGAGCATACTGTTTGATATTTAAAGGCTGTCCTGGCTAAGTTGAGAGAGTTCCATCAGCAGCATGGTGGCCCCTTGGTGATCAATTCTTTGCAACCCATAAAATAGTGACAGAATGGAAAAAGAGGGGCATAATAAGTGCTAAAAATCACAAAGGATCTCTATAATGATTAATTTAGCTCTTAGTACTTTAAATATGAGATTCTTGACTACTGGCATGTAAGTAGGGAAACCTCAATAATGATATTGTTTCTATAAATGAAAGCAAAAGGTATAAGTCACAACTAAATGGAAATATGTTACAGTTACTCTAGCACATAAAAGAATTGACAGATTTAATTTCACCCTATGCTAAAAGACAGCAAAAACTATTATCATATGGTGCTTTGTCATCTAACCTTGTAGTTGTCAACATTAGAACAAGCACAAAGACCACCATGAAGATAATCACAGCTTATGCACTGACATCTGTTGCTGAAGAAAGGGAGAGAGAAATTCAATGAAGAACTTCTTGTCAACTCAAATTAAATCAGCATATGCTTTAATTGTAAGTGATTGACTTAGTCACTGACAAATCAGATTAGTACCACCGACTTCATGTGATCTATATGGCATAAATAATATAGCAACAAGAAACAAGAAAGCATTAATTAAAATACAAAATTGAAATTGAAGACATTATAGGAATGAGGAATTTTCATTACTGTTGCCCATCAAAGGCCAGGAGTTTCAAAGAAAAATAAAGTTTTGGAAAGTGAATTTGTTTTATTTATCCCAAAAGACAGACTTAGGAACAAATGATGGGGGTAGCAAAGAGATAAATTGCGATTTGATGTAAAAAACACTGACTTCCTACTCATTAAAGTTAACAGAAATGTAATGGACTACCTTGCATGTTAAAGAGTTCTACTTCACTGGAGGTCTTTAAGCAAAGTCTATGTAACCGTTTGTTAAAAGTCTTATTGAGGGAATTCTTGCCTAAATATAAGTTTAAATAGTCTCTGAGGTTCTTAAGAAGGCTAGGTTTATGTAACTATAATTCTGCAACTTCACTGCAAAGATGGCATAGGTAAGGCCAGTAAAAAAAAAAAAAGGAACATGCTCAGAATCAAGAAAAAGGAGAGATCAAAGATTTCCGGACTATACAGAAGTCTCACAGTTATATTTTATGAATACTTTTTTCAAAAAATATCAAAAAATTCTGGACATTTCAATAATGGAATAATATAAGCAATGTAAAATTGCCTATGTTAACAGTTTCTGATCACTGATATAGAAGTCTGGCAGTCATTTCTAAATTGGTTTTCTGTGCAGTCAGGTAATTAGATTGTTTCGAAAAGGTTTGAAAATATCATCACTAAATGACAAGAAAGTATAAAAATTAGAAAGAATATTTGAAACAACTAAAACAACTCAAACACAACCTAATTAAAGGAGCTATAAATACCAAAATGGATAAAGGAAATAAAAGGAAATAGATAAAGGAAAAGAAATCCACATTGATTGTCAACATTTTATATTTCTTTTTAACTGTTCAGCAGCAATCATCAGAATGAAAAAAAGCAAGAAAGTCTAAGAGTCATTTTAGGCAGCAAATAATTGATATCCTTTCCTAACAGAAATTTGACAGTCAAGTCAACACTAGTTTAATTAGAAATACAATGCCATTTTGAATTAATTGTCAAGGATTACAGCTAATGATTATAGAAAGTTATGTTCAGTATAAGCAACAAAAAGCATTACAGAGAAAAGCAAGTTTATAGAAATGCTGGTGAGAAACTCACAAAATTATATTATATTGAGGTCATTTGTGGTGGGATTCCTATAGAACTTAGCTTAAATATGCCAAAATATTTATGGCAACAGGAATTAGAAATTGGAATTGGAATTGGAAGACTAATTGGAAATAAAGAGGATACTGACTAGCCATGAATCAGGTGTCAGCCCTGGCATTTTCCTCCATGCCCTATAAAGTAATTTATATTTTCTAAACCAGATTCACATTAGGTATATAATAACTTTCCTGTTTGGCTGGTTTGTGGTAAGGTAGCTAAAAATTCCCTTTATGGTCTTGGAAAACTCTTCCTTTGTAAATCAATCCACATTGGTACAGGACAATTCTTCTCCCTCTATTAGCTCCAAATGCTCAGCCCTGGTAACATATGGGACCTTCAACAAGAGGATACCTATTTCAATGCATATAAAGTCTACTACTAACATGCTTGCCCAAGGGACTATATAGAGGGCTGCATGCATTCTACCCTTCTAATTTGTAAGTCATAAAACTTTGCTTCCAATACCTCCATCAATGAGTGTGTCCTTCAAATTCAAGCTCCTGCTGGACAGATGACCTTTATTTGGGGAATGGCTGAATAAATTAGGATATAAATGAATTAATGTGATACTATTATGTAATAGGAAATGATGAAAGAAAAGGTTTCAGAGAAATCTAAAAAGATTGCATAAAGAGTGAAATGAGCAGAACCAGAAAAGCAATTTATGCTAGAAGGACAATATTGTGAAGTCAAACAACTCTGGATTTAATGATTTATTCAATATTGATTACAGGATTACAGAGAATAAAGTGATATTGTATGTTGTGATGAAGTATGCTACCTAATACCTGACCAAAAAAAAGTGATGGAGTCATTATGGAGAATGAGACATATGTTTTTGGATGTGGCCAGTGTGGGGAATTTTTTTTTTTTGGTTTGAATAAGTATATTTTCTTTTTTTTCTGAATGGAAAGGGGTAAGAGAAAATAACTGCTTTCTGGCTAAAAAAAAAAATTTGTGCTAGAAGAAAGTAGAAATGACTAAACAAAACGAAGACAGGAAGAACAAGTGGATTTCAGTATGTATACAAAGGAGGACCATGTTAGAGATGATTCAATTTTGAAGTCTTTAAGCAAATCATTCTTAAGATATCTGAAAGAAGAGAGCATATTAATTTTTTTGGGGGGAGCGGGAATTACAGACACTGCCACTAATATAAAAAAGCTTTCAAGAAAGCAACTATAATTACTGATCCACTTGTCTGTTTTCTCAACTCTATAAGATAGAAGGATAATCCACACACATATCAAAGTTATCTCCAGAAATGATATACAAAGGCTTCCAGTCATTTAATCAAAAAGCATTTATTAAACACCTAGTAAGTGATGAAGAAGCAGCTGTGTTCAAGTGGATAGAGAACTGACCTCAGAGTCAGGAAAAAAAATGTTAATTAAAAAAGGCATATATTGATTATTTAAACTCTCGATGCTTTAGCCACCTCTCTAAGACAATAACTTGCAGAGAAAGATCTGACTTTGTTTTCCCTTCCCCATTGAAATACCAGTTCCTATCCTTATCTTTATGTTCAAAGCACTATGCTATTTGGAGGGAGACAAAGACAAAAGTAAAACAGCCTCTGTTTTCAAGAATTTTGAATTCTAATGGAAAGACAATATGCACATATGCCAATGAAGAGACAAAAAGAGACACAAAGGAATAGAAAAAAGAGAAGCAAACAGAAGCTGGGGAAGAGCTTCGTGTAAGAAGGTAGTGCTTGAGATGAGTTTTGAATGAAACCAGAGATTGTAAGAAGAGAAAGTGAGAAGGGACTGTCATAGGATTGCTGGCATAGGATAGAGCTAGTGAAAAAGCAGACATAGGAAATGTAATATCCTGTGTGAGGAACATCAAGAAGGTAGTTTATTTGGAGTCTGAAGTGTACTGTGTAAAAAGGTTGGAAAGGTAGATGAAGGTCAAATTTTCCAAATGGTATTCTATAGTGGGTCACATCTTTAAAATCATTAAATTAATTAAACATGTTTAAAAATCAGATTGTGCTGCTTTTTTGATGACTAAATAAAAATAATTTTATTCTATAGAACAAAATATGGCTTTTAAAGGTTTTCTTTCAATAAGATGTTCTAATGTATATGCAAAAATCGTGAAAGACTCATTGAACTATGTAAAAACAGAGTAATAACTTGATGACCCTCCAATTATTTACATCAAGCAGATCATTCATCAGGGATATGTTGAATACCAATGTACACTGCTTTTATCATGGAAGATGCACTGTGCAGAGTATAATTTGAAGAAAGATTCCCTAGGAATTATGAGTTCCTAAGGATACCTTTCTGTATGATATGGTAATTTCACCATACTCTAAAATATTAAAAAAAATTACTAAAGAAGCTCTACCATCTCTCAAAAGAATTGGTCCTAATTATTAATACAGATTTTTAAAAAGTGGATAAAATATCCATATTTATTGTAGTTGGATTAACAGAACAAAAAGACTACAAATGGAAATTCCTATAGGGCTTTCCATGAACCCCAGAATCTCCCTAAAATCTCACTTTTTAATGATATTTTTCAAGTAATATTAAATGCCTTCAAACGATGGAATTCTAAAATCTGAGGAATAAAAGTGTCAGGTCATTCAGAGAGCAGTGGAGAGACTACAGTGGTTATAATTATGTTCAAGTACGGTAAAAGGTATCATTGGCAAGATGTCTGATCAGAAAATTAAGTAGAATGGTTATGTAATGAAAGCAAGGGAGCTATATGGATGTCCCACATACTGTACTGATATCTTAAATATATATGTTTGTGAGTGTGTATGCGTGTGTGTGTGTGTGTGTGCATGTGTATATAAATGAACATTCATTTAAAAATTTAGTTTTAATTTCTCTCCCTCTAGGCCATCCCCTATCCATTAAGAAGGCAAGCCTTTTATACATGTAAATATTCCATATTATCCAAGTTGCAAAGAGTGAAAAAAAGAAAAAATCAAGATGCATAAAGAAAGTAACAAAAGCACACTTCAGTCTGTAGTTAGACTTCATCAGTTCTTTTTCTGGAGGTATATTGAACATTTCATCATTGGTCTTTGTCATTGCCTTGGATAATTGTCTTGATCACAGTGGTCAAGTCTTTTGCAGTTAATCATTATTACATCATTGCTGTTGCTATGTACAATGTTCTTTTGATTCTGCTCTCTTCACTTCACACCAGTTCATATAAGACTTCACAGGTTTTTCTGAAAGCATCCTTCTCATTATTATAGCACAATAACATTGTATCACAATCATAAACCACAACTTGTTCACCCGTTCCCTAAATGTTGGGTATCTCCTCAATTTCCAATTCTTTGCCACTGTAAAAAGAACTGCTATGAATATTTTTGTACAAACATGTCCTTTTCCTTTTTCTTTAATCTCTTTGGGATACAGACCAACTAGTCGTATTCCTGGATGAAAGAATATGCCAAGTTTTATAGACTTTTAGATGTAGTTTCAAATTGTTTTCCACAGTGTTTGGAGTAGTTCATAAGTCCACCAATGGTATGTTATTGTCCTTATTTTTTTCCATTTCATATCCAGTATTTATCATTTTCCTTTTCTTACATATTAGTCAATCTGATAGATATGAGATGTTAACACAAAGATTTTTTTGTTTTGTTTTGTATTTCTCTAATTAATAGAGATTTAAAACCAGTTTTCTTGTGATTATTAATAGGTTTGATTTCTTCTGAAAATTATTCACATTGCTTTTGATCATTTAACAGCAAGGGAATGGTTTTTATTGTTATAAATTTGGTTCAATATCTTGTATATTGGAGAAATGAGGCCTTTATCAGAGAAATTTGCTATATATAAACTTGCCTCTAAATTTGCCTGAATTGTTTTTTTTTGTGCAAAATCTTTTTAATTTCATGTAGTCAAAATTATCTTTTTTATTTCTTATGACTCTCTCTCTCTCTCTCTCTGTCTGTCTCTCTCTTTCTCCCTCTAGTCATAAAGTCTTCCCTTATCCATAAATCTGACAGGTAAATTTTCTGTGCTCAACTAATTTACTCATGTACCCATTTTGACCTGATCTTGATATATGGTATGAGAAGTTGGCCTATACCTACTTACTTTGAAATTGTTTTCCACTTTTCTCAGGAATTTTAGACAAATAGTGAGTTCTTGCTCCAAAAGTTTTTACATTTGAGCTTATAAAATGTAAAATTATTATGATCATTTATTACGGTGTGCTGTGTGCCTAATTTATTCTACTTATCCACCATTCTGTTTCTTTTTTTAAAAATTTAATTTATTTAATGTATTTGGTTTCAGCATTGATTTCCACAAGAGTTTGAATTACAAATTTTCTCCCCACTTTTACCCTCCCATCCACTCCAAGATGGCATATATTCTGGTTGCCCCATTCCCCAGTCAGCTCTCCCTTCTGTCACCCCACTCCCCTCCCATCCCCATTTCCCTTCTTCTCTTGTAGGGCAAGATAAATTTCTATACCCCATTGCCTGTGAATTTTATTTCCTAGTTGCATGCAAAAACTTTTTTTTGTTTGTTTTTGAATGTCTGTTTTTAAAACTTTGAGTTCCAAATTCTCTCCCCTCTTCCCTCCCTGCCCAACCTCCCTAAGGAGGCAAGCAATTCAACATAGGCCACATGTGTATCATTATGTAAAATCCTTTCACAATACTCATGTTGTGAAAGATTAACTATATATTGCTTTTTCCTAACCTATCCCCCTTTATTGAATTTTCTCCC
>JAQQSZ010020899.1:0-10039 GCA_028646595.1 Phalanger gymnotis
AGAGGTCTGGTGGATGCCACAGCTCAGTAATTCAGAATGCCGGCGCACTCTCTGCTCGTCTCCTGGTCTGGTAGGTCCGCGTCTGGTCTGTTCGCTCCGTGCGCGCTGGGCTCAGCTCCGCTCCCCTCGGCTGGGGGCTGGGAGCTCCGTGCGGGACAGACCTTACCCAGAGACCATCCAGGCTGTCCTGGGCTGGAGCCCTGCTTTCCTCTGCCACTTTGTGGGTTCTGCAGCTCTAGAATTGGTTCAGAGCAATTTTTTTTATAGGTTTTTGGAGGGACTTGGTGGGGAGCTCACGCCAGTCACTGCCTCCCAGCCGCCAACTTGGCTCCGCCCCCTCTAAATGGTCCACTTCTATGATAATCAAAATAATTTAGTGCTAATAGAAAATAAATCAACACATTTATTAGGTAATGGAAATAACTTTATCACCTTTGAAAGCATGCTCAACTCATTAGCCAGATGTTCAAGATCTCTACTGATTACAAAACTTCTTACCTGTTAAGAAAAGAGCAATAGCTCACAGGGTTTCAGCCCAAAGGCGGGTTAAAGTTTTCATCAGATCAAGTGCAAAGAAAGAAAAATTCAAACATTCAGAATCATAGAATTCAAAGGCACAGGTCACTTTAGCAACCATCTATTCTTCATCCCCAGCCACCATCAATTTTGCACGTGAGGAAATGTACTCTTTTATCGCTAACTATGTATTGTTCCCAAAGTATAAAAAACAAGCAAGATCAAACAAGAGAGAACAACAATCTTGTTTTTATGAATAACATGAAATTGTATCTGAATTTTGAAATTATTATAAAAGTGATACATACTTTTCACAAATTTGGCCAAGTAGTATATCCAGTGATGTGATGTTAATCTCCTGGAAGGTAAATAAGTTTTCCTTTTAAATAACCATTCAGTATATTCATGATACTTAATTGAGTCAGTTTACAATATGCTGTACTCCATTTGCCATGTAAAACATAGCCACTGGGAACAGGAGACTTCATTCCACTTTATCATTTCTCTTTCACTGGGTCACTTTCTGATAAAAAGAGACATTGTAGTAAGTGATTGCATAATTACACACTCTTCCTCCCTCTATGTTACCAGTACTGACATATTGACTTACATTCATCCCACACTGGGAACACAAGGTTTGTAACATAGTCTAGGCACTGCCTCTAGAATAACACTTTTAGCCTCTTAAGAACCTTTTAGATGTGGTCCTTCTCATGTGAAGACGATGCCACAAATCCTGTCTCAGACCATCTGCTTTGATTTTTTTTTCTGTCGTAGGGATGGATTTGCTCTGATATACCTTCACTCACTTTTACAGTAGTCTTTTTTATTATCCACATTAGTTACATCTGAAGTTGTAGAATAGAGCAGAGCAATCTGACCCCCAGTGGCCAGATTTTTAGGTTCCTGAGGTTGGCAGTCATGACACTGACATCAGTAGAATCTTGCTGCATCCAACTGAGCTAACCACAAAGCAGAACTGAAATAAAATCGTGACTAGCTTAGTGCCTGTGGGAAGTATATGATTTTCTCTTTTTCCTTCTGTCACCGACCTTTCCTTAGACACATGAGCCATCCATAATGTCTAACTAGAAATACAAATTAGGACACTAAAATCGTTAGAAGAGAAAATAAATGGAGAAAAAAGAAGAGAAGCTGAAGAAAATCAATCTTTCAGTTTCTCAAATAATATAAGACCAAGGCAACTGGTGATGATGAAGAAAGTTGTGACCAGATCCATTCTATTATGGTGCTAATGCTTTTAAAAAAAATCTAAACACAGATTATGTCAATAGTAGCTGAAGAAAGTGTTTAGAGATGAGAAGAACAAAAAAAAAATCCAAAAAGACAGTTCTAATATTGCACTATACTTTCTGATTTGTGCATTTTCAAATATTTAGAATGGTGCCCTTACCAGACAATGAAATTGTCAGAAATGATTCATAATGGATTTATCCCCTTAGAATATATAGTCCTTTAGGACAGGAATCGTTTTTGCCTTTCTCTTATCCCCACTGTTTAGCAGAGTATGTAGGACACAATGAGAGCTTAGTAAATGGTTTCTAACCATCAGTGGGTCTTATCTGCCTCAGAAATATTACACTTGATGTCTAGACTTTGGAAACAATACAGAAGTAAAGAGAATTGGCTAGCTTGTAAATTTTGCAGTTATGTTGGTATGAGAGGTTAATGTAAAAAAAGAATCAAAACAGTGAGTGGATCTTTACATTATTAGAAGAAAAAAAATCAACAGTCACAAAACTATGCACAAAAATCAAGAATTTAGATGACAATTTTAAAATTAAAATAGACACCTCTTTTTTACAAACTTACCAGATGAGTTAGGATGAGATGGCACATGTGAACCCAATGTGACAAAAGTCAAACTCTAGAGAGATGATGGCATCATAGAATCACAAGACTAGGCCTGTGAGGAGTACAGCCCAGGTGTGTTTATAGTCTATATACTCCTATGATCACAGGCTTAGGCAGTTTCATGAAAAGAAAAATAGGAAATCAGTCAGCAGACCCAACTTTCTCCTTGTGATGCTGTGCACCTTCCCCAAAAAGATTTCACAAAGCACAAGTGTACAGATTAGATTAGATTTCAATTTTGTACAATTTTAATGGATCTGTGTTGGTAAGCAAAATGGGCTCCTTAGCACTTAGTTCAATGAGTGCCCTTGAAGAGTTTGGCTTTTGTTTGCTTTGAGTTATTCAGCATATTTCATTGAATCTTACTAAGTGCTAAGCCCCAGGCCCAAACCCCTATTAGGTGCAAAACCTATGTGGGTGTGGATTGGCAACTAAGGTGGGGCCCAAGGTAGAGCTAACTCCAGGGAGGGCCTAGTTTACATGTCTGGGACAGCAGAGGCTCTTAGACCATGTGGGTTTAAGTTGACTCTTTGTGACGATTTTAAATCACGTGGGTGAGTCACATGTGTGACTCACTCCTGACACTGAGAAAGATATAAAACCAGGAGTTGGCCTCCTCTTCTTTGGAGCTCATTCCCGCAGCAGTGGTGGTGCACGTGACTCTGGGCCAGCCCTTGTTCTGAGCTCCCGGGCTGAACCTAGACGTTGGTAACTATGAATTGTATTGGGTCTGTTTGTTGATGTTTGTAATTTGCTCTGAAGTTCAGTGTGCTGGTCTCTTCCCCTGAACTAAGTGAATGATATTTGTTTGCTGAATTAAAGCAAGCTTGTCAACCCCTTCAAGTTGCTTTCCTTAGTTAAGCAGATCAAAAGAACCTGTGCTATTGGCAGTTTTCTGGGTGATGGCTGTGGGTGGATCTTACACCCCCACAGAAGCTGCTAGCCGGATTGTTGAAACAGGATCTGACTGAAATTACAAATATTCAGGCTGTAATTCTACCAGGTAGTTATGAATAAAATAGAATGAAGACTGGTTTAAATTTCTAAATTTATAGAATCACAAAATCTGAGTTAGGAGTGATCACAAAATTCATCAAATCTAACCTATGCCTCAAGAGGAACAGCTTCCATAAAATTCCAGAATAGTGGTCACTCAGAGCCCATTTGGTATCTTCTGATAAAAGAACCCATTTCTTTCCAAGGCAACCTTTTCCCCTTCGGGCCAGATGTAATAGCAAGCAAGTGCTTCTTTACATCAAGCAAAATTTACCTCTCTCCAACTTGCACCCTTGCTTGTAGTTGTGTCCTATAACACCAGGCAGAACAATTTTAATCTATCTTCCTTATGATATACTTTCAAATAATTGATGGCTATCATATCTCTCTTATGTATTCTCTTACCCACTCTAAACATGCTTCCATTTTATGCCATGGAAAAAACACTAGATTTAGGATTCAAGGTTCTATGTTAGAGTCTTGATTCTGACACTACTTCTGACCTTGGACAAGTCATTCACTCTTTCTGGACCTCAATCTCATCTATAAAATGAGAGGGCTGAATTAGATTCATCTATCAATCAATCAAAAAGTGTTTATTAAGTACTTAATTGTGTTCCAGGCACTGTACTACGTTGTAAATTGACACAAATTATAAATTATATCATATTAAATTATTATTAATTATATTAAATTATAAATTGACTCAAAATTATAAATGAAGGCCAAAACACTCTCTTAGTCTTTATAAAGCTCAAATTCCAAAAGGAAAGAGAACAAGTAAATAAATATGTACATGCAAGATATATACAGAATATATGAAATGTGATCAAGAAAGAGAAGGGGAACTTTCTCTAAGGAGAGAAGGAAAAGTCTCTTACAGAAGGTGAGAGCTGAGCTGAGTCTTGAAGAAATCCAGGGAATCTAACAGGCAGAAGTAAGTAATAAGGGATAACAACAACAATAATGATTATAATAATCATAATAATACTAAAACTAGTATACATATAGCACTTGAAGGTTTTGCAAAGCACTTTGCAAATATCTCATTTCATCCTCATAAAACCCTGGGAGATAAATACATTTTTTTCTCCCCATTTTACAGATAAGGGAACCAAGTTAGACAAAGATTTATGTTATTTGCCTAGAGTCACACAGTTCATGTCAGAGTTAAAATTTGAACTCAGATCTTCCTGAATTTAGTTCCAGCTCTCTACCTACTACCTTGCACTGAGGACAGACAGTGCAAAAGCTGGAGTTAGGACGTAGATTGTCATGGAAACCAGGACCAAATACAATGCCTTACATATAGTTTGACCAGAGTACAAAGGCACCATAACCTCCTTTATTCTCTATGCCATGCTTCTATTAATAATGTCTAATCTTGGATTTTCTTTGTCTGCTATTTCCCATTTTGATCCTTATTAAGCTTAAATTCTATTGAAACCCCAAGATTTTTAAAATAAATTGTATGGCTGTTAAGTCCTCATTGTATAATCAAGAAGTTTGTTTTTTAAACCTAAGTGTGGGACTTTTTGAAGTATCCCCTACTAATCTTACCTCCCCAATTCGCCATTCTCCTACTGTGCGTTGGGCCCTCAGAGCGCAATTATTGACTTAGATTCAAGATACTCTGTGAAATCCCACTCTTGAGCCCCTCTGATGTGCTTAGCATTAATAGTCAGCCAGTAGACACAATGAGCTAATGGCAAAGGCATTACTAAGCAGGTTACATAAGAATTGTTATGAGCACTGTCCCTCCCATAAATACACAGAGCAATTATGCTAAGAAAGGAAACATACACAGAGTACACTGGTAGTAAGGTATATACATAGGGAATACAGGAGGCCAGGCCAAGGCAAGTCATGTGTCCCACACTGCAGGTTGATGTCCTTTCTTATCTCATAGTATTCTCTCACTACCAGGTATACTTCCCTGTTGGACAGCTTGCTCAACCAGTGTCAATGGGCCCATTCCTCTCTACAGCTACCGCTCTTGATGACTAGAGCTGATTTTCTCTTGGCTCTCTCCTCTTCTAACTGAGGTCACTCTCCTAGTTGTTTCAACTATTTGGACTTGTTCTTTGTTGAATATGGTGCTTCCTACTAGGCAGTTAGCTACATTTCAAAAGGCTATGGAAGATGAGTGGATGTCAGAGTGGAGGAGAGGGGGAAAGGAGAATGAAAGAGAAATCCCCTCTCATGAATTGGGCTCTTCCTCCACAGTTGGCTCTATTTTAGACTGCTAGGGGTAGCAATCTTTGAAGTTGCTTCCTACTTCAGCTCAGTATTCCCCTAGATAATATGTCATACTTTTTAAGACCACCAGAAATGGGCTCTATCAAATTTGAGAGTTGGAAAGAACCTCAGTAGGTATCTAGCTCAACCCATAAACAAAAGAAAATACCTACTATGATATATCTATGTTCATCTAGTCTCTGCTTGAAAATTTCCAAGGAGGGGAAATCCAAAACCTCTCTTCAAGGCAGCTCATTCCATTTTTGGGCAATGCTATTTGCTAGGAAGTTTTCCTACCCCTTTTCTTGATATCAAACCTTAAGCTGCCTTTTTGCACCTTCAACCCAATTCTCTTGCTTCTGCCCTCTGGGGACAAACAGAAGAAGGCTAAGCCCCCTTCCATATTTTGTGGTTGTTCAGTTATGTCTGATTCTTCATGACCTCATTTGGAGTTTTCTTGGCAAAGACACAAGAGAGTTTGCTGGTTTCTTCTCCAGCTCATTTTACACTTGAAGAAACTGAAGCAAACAGGTCTAAGTGACTTGACCAGGGCCACGCAGCTAGTAAGTGTCTAAGGCCAGTTTTGAACTCATGAAGATGAGTCTTCCTGACTCGAAGCCCAGTGCTCTATCCACCGCACCACCTAGCTCCCCTGACATGACAGCCCTTCACATACTTGAATACAATTATTATGTTTCATGACTCTTTTCTTCTATAAGCTAAACATACCCAGTTCCTTGAACTTATCCTTAGTTGACAAGGACTCAAGGTCCTTCATAGTCCTCTTGCCCTCTGTACCTCCATTGCCCTCTTCTGAATACCCTCTAATGTGGTGGCAGAAAGATCAGGGGTCTAGGTGTTCCCTCTTCAGACACAGATAGCTCCACCTTGGAAACACTCCTCTATTCAATGCAAAGCAAGGAGGCACATACTCCTTGATTGTCCTTTTACTTAAAAAACAAACAAAAAAACTTTTACACTTAGAAAACCTCATTCTTGCTGGTAGAATGCTGAAACAGTTTTATTTCTGGAAATATGGATTAACTCACCTTCAGAGCCAATGCTAACGGAAGCTATCCATTGGTCCTAAGGATATGTATTAGCCTTCTTCAAATACTGAATAGGGGAACTGTTTTGTTTGTTTGTTTTCTTCTGAATGAGTCTTTCCAAAGCCACAAATGTCTGTGTCTTTTGCATTGCTTTAATAAACTTCTACTGGCTTCCTGTGAGCAAGAAGTGTTCTTTTTATCCCAACGTCAACTAGCCAACACCCTTTTAAATTATAGTGCCCAGAACTGAGCAATACTTCAAAGGAGGTCTGACAAGAGCAAAGTACAGCGGGATGATCACTTCCCTATTCCTGGAAACTCTGCCTTTTCTAATGCAGCCCATTTGGTTGCCACATCCCAGTGTGATTCGTATTGAGATTAGAATCCACCGAAACGTATCTTTTTCAGACAAACTACTCTCTAACCGTGTTTCCCCCCATCTTTTCCTTTATAAAGTTGATTTTTTTGTACCCAAATATAAGACATCCTCATAGAATTTTGCCTAATTAGATACTGTCCATTTCTCTCGTCTGTCATGATCTTTGTAGGTGAAAGGGAAGGGAATAAGTATTTATGTAACACCTACAGGTTAGGTAGGCATTGTACTATCTCATTTGATGCTTACAAGAACCCTGAGAGGTAGAATTGTATTATTTCCTTTGTTTTACAGATAGGCAAACAGAGGCTAAATGACTTGTCCAGGGTCACAGCTAGTAAGTATCTGAGGCTAGATTTGTGCTCAGATCTTCCTAATTCCAGGGCCTGTACTCCATCTGCTGCATCACTTGCTGCCTTTATGGATCTGACTCTGAAAACCAGTATGTTAACTATTCCTCTAATCTTTGTGTCATCTTCAAATATAATGAACATGGTGGCATTTGTGTTTTTATCAAAGTAATTGATAGAAAATTTTAATCAGCATGGGATCAAACAGATCCTTAGAGTTCTCCTCTGAAACACCCCAATTATTCATGAGTCTGATCATCCAACCAGGTTTGGAACCCTCTTAATTCATTCCTGTCTACTCTGTATTTCTCCATTCCACCACAAGAATAGGGTGACAGACTTTATCAAAAACCTTGCCAAAATCTAGGTAAACTGTATTTACAGTATTTCCCTATCTATTAGTATGGTAATCCTAGTGGGAAAAACAGGAAATAAGGTTAGTCTGGCCTGACCCATTCTTGATGAAGGAATGCGGGCTCTGTTATCACTGCTTCCCTTTCTAGGTGGTCCCCAACCAATGATCTATTCTAGAATTTTCCCAAGAATTAATTTCAAGCTCATTGGCCCATAGTTTACAGACCCTGTCCTTTCTTCCATTTGAAAATAAGGATATGATTTATCATAATCTAATTTTATTAGATTCAGACTGATGAGGTTAGAGTTGGGAGAGCTGGTTCATCAAATGTGAAAGAATTCACTTAGACCTTCTCTGTAGCCATTGCGAGCTTTATTGACACAAAAGCAGTGGGCCTGAGATTTAGCAAGGAGCTAAACAAAGGCACTGATGTAGGGAAGGGACCAGACTTTTATAGACAAAAAGCTATATAGCCTGTAGGATGATTTTAGGGTTTCTTATGGGGGTTGGAGGGTTAGGGATAGGATAAGTCTTACAGGATAAGGACAACAATTGACACAAGATAAGGGAGACATTTTATGACCCAGGGTGGGACAGGAGACAAGGAATTACATGGTCCAGGATAAGGGGGAAGTTATGTGGTAACTCAAGATAAGAGGAAGAGACTTTAGGGCACTAGGGAGAGAAACTTGTCCCTTAGGGCACCTTTGTTATCAAGATACATTAGGGCATCTCCAGTTTAGAGGACAAACCAGGGAAAAGGGAATTAAGTCCTTATGGTACTGTTTGCATCCACATCATCTCCCCACTCAATCACTAGACAAGGAGAATTCTTTCAGAAAAGGGGCAAATTCTTTCAGTAGCTGCTTCCTGCTGAACAAGGGTGAAGAGCCCATTTCAGGAGCTGAAAATAGGTTGCGGAGAAGAGGTCAGCATTAGGATGTGGAACGTAGTGTCAGCTGAGACCAGGATGGAGAGAGGCAAACCACTCAGGGACATCAAGGGTAGGGGTTGGTAGCCTAAAAGCTCAAAGTGGAATTTCTGCAGGGGAGAAGACACAAAGCGAACCAGGGGTTTAAACAAGCATGGACCAAATATAGAAGCAAATAAAATGATTAATAATGAGGTCAGAATGGGTGAAACAAGGGGGAGGAACCATGACCCCCAGAAAGAGGTAGGGGGAGATACCAGGCAGGAGTGGATGTCTTGTATCCAAAAGGCTGCCAGTAATGTCCTTCAAGTGCTCAAAGGATAAATTCCATGCAAAGTTTCCAGGTAATAGGAGGAGAGCTGGGGGGGGGGGGGTAAGCTAGTATCCTGGGAATGCTGGTGACACACCCAGCAAACCTGCACTCTGCCCTGCCCCACAGAGTTCCCTATTTGAATTAAGGAATTAGACTTCCAGTCCCAAGAAAGCAGGCCTAACACCAGGCCTAGGGTGGGAATCGGGAATCAGTGGGCTAGAAACAGAAGTGGTTCTCGGTGGGGCCCAGAACCCAGCATAGCTAGAAAGCACAAAGGCAAGTCCCCAAGGTGAGGGGCTTTAATGTGTAGTCTTCTTTGATCACTTTTCTGGCTAGTCTTGCCCTGCATCTTATCTCACATCTCACATCCTGCCTCCTGCTTCCTTCATCTGCCTCAACATTCCCATCTGCCTCACTACTCACCCAAATGCTTTTAAGAGAGGGACAAAGGAGCTGTCTCTGCCTGAGTGGAGGTAGGGAGGGAAGCAAAATGAGGCTGAAGCAGCATCCAGGGGGAGAGTATGGAACAGGAATCCTTGTTGCATGACCACCTGCAGGTGGACAGCCAATAGTCTAGAAGACACAAATCTGACAGACAAGTTCAATATACAGAGCCCAAATAGAAGGGTCATTAGAAGTGACAAAGAAGGGGGCGGAGCCAAGATGGCGACTGGAAAGCAGTAACTGGCGTGAGCTCCCCACCAAGTCCCTCCAAAAACCTATGAAAAAAAGGCTCTGAACCAGTTCTAGAAATACAGAACCCACAAAGGGGCAGAGGGAAGCAGGACTCCAGCCCAGGTCTGCCTGGATGGTCTCGGGGTAAGGTCTGTCCCGAACAGAACTCCCAGCCCCCAGCCGAGGGGAGTGGAGCTGAGCCAAGCAGAGCCAAGCAGAGCCCAGTGCGCGAGGCAGCGCGACGCGGGGCAGCAGACCGCGGACCGACGAGACCTGGAGTGGAGCGGAGGGTGCTCTAGCTCGCGCTGTGGCATGTACCAGACCTCACAACCCACAAACAGCAAAAGGTTAGTGGGGAAAGCAGC
>JAQQSZ010020900.1:0-10039 GCA_028646595.1 Phalanger gymnotis
AGATACACAGGCAATGGAGCATAGAAATTTATCTTGCACTACAAGAAAGGAAGGGAAAAAGGGATGGGAGGGGAGTGGAGTGACAGAAGGGAGGGCTGACTGGGGAACGGGGCAACCAGAATATATGCCATCTTGGAGTGGGGGGAGGGTAGAAATGGGGAGAAAATTTGTAATTCAAACTTGTGAAAATCAATGCTGAAAACTAAATATATTAAATTAAAAAAAGAAACTTCCAGTAATCTATAACATAGCAGCATATTGACTGAGTTTTAAAATATGTCATTATTTATGTTTTATTGTGCATTTCATTAAATATTTTCTGTTTACATTTTAATCTAATTTGAGCCACACTTGGGAGTGTTGTGGGCTACATATAGTTCAAGGGCTGTGAGTTTGATGCCTCTGCTTTAGAGCATTTTTTGGAATTATTATTAATAACTTAGATTTTTTCCTCTAAAACTGCCTATTCACATCCTTTGACCACTTATCAATTTGTTCTTATAACTGTATTGCTTTTTCCCACAGTAGAGTGGTTGTTGTTCATCTTTCATTTTTGAAGAGGACCAATGATATCACAGGTGACATCTTGACTTACCTATGAATTGGATTTAAGTGAGGCAGAATTGTACAAAGTGTCAGCCTCACTGTCTTCCAGTGTAATCAAAGTCCAGTGGCAAGACAAAAATCAAGACAACTGGTGATGGCCTGGGATGCGATGGATGACCTTGGCATCTTCGATGTCTGACCAAGCTCTAGGCATGCCACAGTGCCTGCTTCAGCCACCTTCATGGCCACTGGAACAAATTGTTTCATCTGTCCATTCTGCTACAGTAGTAGACACCTGCTAACTCACCAACAAGTCTGAGGCCTGTCAGTTACTCTCAACCGTGGAAATAACGACACCAACATGGAGTCATTGTAATACCTGAAGTAAGACATACAGCCTCTCTGGCCCTCAATCTCTTCATATATAAAATAATGAGGCTGGACTAAATAGCTAAGGCCCCTTCCCAGTCTTAGAACTGTGATCCTATGACCCTGGGACCCCACCTATATCTTTGTCCTCTTATCTGTAATAGCCATGTTCCAACTCAAATAAAGAAGAGTTTTCCTTTGGTGAAGATGGAGTTAGGCTCAAAAGGAACATGACCTAACCACAGAGACCTATCATCAAAAAGATGGTGGATATGAGGATGTTATAGGATATTTTAGGTTGAAATTTGCATTTTAGAATAAAGGTATGTGTCCCAGATAAAACACCTGAATTTTTTATTCAAAATCAGACGACTCATGATAATCCTTGGCAGAGCTGAAATTAGCCTAGGACAGCTGGGGCTATCTTGCATATGGCAATTATTAAATCCTGAAACGTGTGCTTCTTATACCCACCCCACTACAAAGCACTAAAATCAGTGTCCCCTTCATGTGATTCTGGAGTGCTACTCTCCTTGAACTCTGGGCTCTATGCTCCATTGTATTGGCAATCAAGATGGGCTCTTAGCACTTATTCAACCAAGGGCCCTTGAAGAGTTTGGCCTTTGTTTCCTTGATTAAATTAGGAGTCCTTGATGACCTCTTTGCCTCAAGGGAAAGCCTAATTTACATGGGTTTGAGTGACATGTTTGTGACTTCAGAGGCTTTTAGACCACATGGGTTTAAGTCGCATTTTTGTGACGATTTTAGGTCACGTGGGTGAGTCACATGTGTGACTCACCTTCGACCCTGAACAAGATATATAAACACACAGGTTGGCTTTCTCTTTTGGAGCTCTGAGCTACAGCAGGAGTGGCATGTGACTCTGGGCCAGCCGTTGTCAAGCTCCCGGCTGAACTCAGATGTTGATGGTTCCCTGGTAACTATGAATTGTATTTGGTCTGTTTATAAATGTATGTTTGTAATTTGTTTGTATTTGCTCTGAAGTTCAGTGTGCTGGCTTTTCCCTCTGAACTAAGTGAATGATATTTGTATGCTGGATTAAATTGAGATTGTTAACCTCTTAACGTTGCTTTCCTTAGTAAAGCAGATCAAAAGAACCTGTGTTGGCAGCTTTCTGTGTGCTAGTTGTTGGTGGGTCTTACCACCCCTACAGCAGCTGCTAGATGAATTGTTGAAACACTTTCATATGCCAATTATTAAGTCCTGAGATGTGTGCTTCCAATATCCACCCCACCACAAAGCACTAAAATCAGTGTCCCCTTCATGTGATTCTGGAATGCTACTCTCCTTGAACCCTGGGCTCTGTGCTCCATGTGCCTTCCTACTGGGTAAGAATAAAGCAAAATGCCCCACCATGATCAACACATGAAGAGGATTTATCATCCCTGCTGTTCTTCACTGTCACTTCCTTGCCATAATTGCTCAGCAACTTCTTCATTGTTATTTAGCCATTTCAGTCACATCCAAATCTTCACGACCGTATCTGGTGTTTTCTTGGCAAAGATGCTGGAGTGGTTTGCCATTTCTTTACCCAACTCATTTTATAGATGAGAAACTGAGGCAAATAAGGTTAAATGACTTGCCCAAGATCACACAGCTAGTGTCTGAGGCCTAATTTGAACTCAGGAAATGAGTCTTCCTGATTCTAAGCCCAGTGTGCCACCACATGGCTCTCAGCAACTTCTGCTTCTCCTTTAAAGTTCACCTCAACTTGTCTAGATCCTCATTGCTGTCATCTGTGGATCTCTATGCTCTTCTTCCTCCTCCCCTAAAAATTCAGTACTTGGCTCACAGTCTGCTTTTCCATCCCAACCCTTGCTCTTTTCCTCTCTTGGTCTCTTGATTTCTCAACCTCCACAGTTCCCATGACCTCCTTTTCTAGTCTACTTCAGCCACAAGATTGTTCCTACTTCGGGGTCTACCCTCTTACTTCTAGCCATCAAATTGCATTTTCTTCAGGCTTCTGAATTCCTTATTATGGCTCTGGGTCTTAGGAGCAGTGGGAAGAGCACAGAATTAGCAATCAGTAGATCTGGTTCAATTCTCAGCTCTTTCACCTCATGAGCTTTGATGAGTCAATTCTTCTTTCATGGGACCATTTTTCTCATCCATAAAATGAACGAGTTAGATTAGATGACCTCTGAGATCCCTTCTAGCTCAAAAGCTATGATTCTATGTAGATGTTGATATTTGTCTATCTTCTGCTCTGAAGATATGTATATTGATCATTTGGAATTTCATAACCTATAGTATCTTCCTTATTTACTCTCCTATTAAACATTAGACCAGGACTAAGATATCAATATGTCTAGTGGGGAGGCTTCAGCTTTTTGTGTGTGTGTGTGTGTGTGTGTGTGTGTGTGTGTGTGTGTGTGTGACAGCTCTAACACTGGGAGTGTATACTTGTTCTGCTGTTTTCTGAAAACTGAAAACCCCATGCTAAAGGGCTTTCTTTCCAAACCACCAACAGGGGCCTAGATAGAAATGTCTGAGGCTCTGTATAGACCCTGAGAGTTCTGTGTTCTTTACAAGATCATGGATTAGAACACAATAAAGGAAGAAAGCAGGAAAAACTGTGAATGGTTCATAATACATTTGGGTAAATACTCTCATGGTACGAGAAGATTAAAAAAAGGCAGTAATAAAAAAAGCAACACAGTATTACAAAGATAATAAAAAATATTGGAAGTATAGCAGGGAGACAAATGATATGCTGTATCTTGTGGGATGCATGGAAAATTAAAAAGACCTTTGTACAATGGCCATCTACTATACAATGAAAACAGCACAATTTCTGATTTATTATTGCTCTCACAACAAGAGTCAGAAAAGGGGAAGAAGGAAAGCTTCAACTGATTGTCTTGGTAAGCAGCAATTTTTAACTCTTTAAGGGAAGTTTATGAAGTTTTTTTTTTTCATTTGGAGAGAGATCCTTACCTTGAGATTTAGAAAAGAATAAGGACTTTAGAAAATAAGGACTTTAGAAAAGAATAAGGAACTTTGTGCATTATGGACCCTTTAGGCAGTCTTGTGAAGTCTGTGTGTGTGTGTGCGTGTGTGCGTGTGTGTGTGTGCGAGCACACGAGCATGCTGAGGAAAGCTATGTTTCCCAGGATTGGGTTTTAAGGAGGGTACGGGATAGGTATTCCATCAGGTCCCACAGATGCTGTTAGACATAGTTTTTAAGCAAATATCGCACCTCTAAGTGCTAAATCTTTTTGTTCTCTTACACAATACTCAGTACAAAGCTGTGTCCAAACTCTGAGAATTGGAAGGAAGGACTAGGTAAAAGGATGATGTTCTTTATGCTTGGAATGTTCTCTTTCTGTGTCTGTTTCTCTGTCTGTCTCTTTCCCTCACCCCTGTCTCTGTCTGTCTATCTGTCTGTGCCTCTTTCTCTCGTTGTCTGTGAATTCCTATCCATCCTTTATAACCCAATCCAAGAGCCTTTTCCAGGAAATTTTCCCATATTTACCCTGTTGGTAACAACAGGCCACTCAAATTATCCTTATTTATAACTTTCTAAAACTTTCCAGCATTTAGCACTGCACCTGGTGCATAGTAGGTACTTAATAAATGCTGATCGATCGAATGACTGATGAAGGAGGCTTCTTGAACCTTGTGCATTATGGACCCTTTGGGCAGCCTGGTGAAGTCTATAGAACCCTTCACAGAATAATGTTTTTAAATAATTAAAGGAAATGCTAAATTATAATTAGAGGTTAGTGAAAATAAAGATGTAAATTTTCCCCATCCAAATTTATGAACCCCCCAAAATGCATCCACAAACCCCCTGGGTCCTGGACCCAAGGTTGAAAATTAAGAACCTCTGCTCTAAAGCTCACATATGTGTAAGGCAGGGCTGGGGATGGATGGCAGGAAGGAAAGGTGTGACCTATGATTTCATCAGAGAGCTATATAAACATAAGAATGGCTTAGAAGTAAATAGAAATGTCAGGGAAGCTAGGTGGTGCAGTAGCTAAAAGCCCAGGTCTGGAGTCAGGAGGACCTGAGTTTAAATCTGGCTTCAGACACTTACTAGCTGTGTGACCCTGCATAAGTCACTTAAACCCTGTTTGCCTTATTTTCTTTATCTGTAAAATGAGGTACAGAAGGAAATGGCAAACCACACCAGTATCTTTGCCAAGGAAACCCCACAAAGGGTCCCAAAATCTGAAATGACTGAACAACAACCAAAGAATATAAATATAAACCAAAAATATGATAAATATAAGAAAACCCATATTCTTGCTCCCATTTTACAGATGAGAAAACCAAAGCTTAAAAAAGTCAAGGGACTTTCCCAAAGTCTCACAGCTAGGCAGTGACAGGATTTGGATTTGGTCCTAGGTCTTTTGAATCCAAGTCTAATTCTCTTTCTACTCTTCCACAAGAGATGAGATTTTCTCTAATCTCCTCCTGATCTGCATGGTTTATCTTAAGAGGGAACAGATTATTCTGACTAGGTATATTTTTCACAAAATTGTGCCAGTTTTCCCTCAGTAGCCTTTCTTCCTCTGGCCATTTTGAAATGTCATGTTCTATTCCCCAACTCGTGTCCTCTCCTGATGCTTCCTCACAGCACAGAAGTGACCCCAGATTTCTTGGAGGCTGGACTAGTGGAGTACAATTACTAACAGATTCTAAGAAACTTGAAGGACTTGGCATATTAGCCCAGTATTTGATTATACATCTTTCATCATGATTGTGTGGTTTGTCCTTCATTCTCACAGAGGACCATGACATCAGGAAGATGATGGCATGACTTACGATTTTCCCTTGTGAAGCTTACACTCTATTGGGGAAATATAAGTAGAAATGTTGACTAGAGACAAGATAATCTGAGGAGAAAGAGAGTAGTATTAATGAGCGACATCAGATTGAGAAGTTAAGATGGATCTATAATATATAGAATGGAGCAGCTAGGTGGTACAGTGGATAAAGCAACAGGTTTGGAATCAGGAAGACCTGAATTCACATCTGGCCTCAGACACTTACTAGCTGTATGACCCTGGGTAAGTCACTTAATCCTGTTCGCCTCAGTTTCCTCATCTGTAAAATGAGCTGCAGAGGGAAATGGCAAACCACTCTAGTGTTTTTGCCAAGAAATCTCCAAATGGGGTCATAAAGATTCAGACATTACTGAAATAAATGAACATAATACATAGAAATCTTATTAAGAGCTACCTTGAAGTACAACAGAAATTCCTGTTCATGTGCGGGTGCCGTTGCTATGTACTTTTATATATGTATGTACTTTGTACAGAGAGAATTCCGCCCCCCCCCAGCTCCCCACAGCTGCCAAAATGTTTTTCCTATTGCATGATTCTGACTACATTTCCCTTCTATTCACTAAACTTTAAGGGAACCCTTATTCCCTTAAAAAGGAAACATACATTTCTCTGTTTGGCATTTAAATAAGCCTTCCTACTTTTCCATTCTTCTTACACTCTCTTCCCTTCTTTGCTCTCTGGCCTCATTGACCCACTTCCTGTTCCTCAGATAAGACCCTCCATCTCTCAGCTTTGTGCTTTTCTACCGGCTGTGTTCCATGCTTGGAACCCTCTGTCTCCTCCCTTTCGTTCTTTGGCTTTTCTTGTTTTCTTCAAGATTCCACCTTCTTCATGACCCCTTTCCAGGATGTCTCTGCCAAGTGCCTTCCCTCCAAGATTACCTTCTGTCTATTCTGTATATATCTGGCATGCACATACAGTAGTTATTCACTTGTCTGTCTCCCACCTCCCTCCTCCACTGGAATCTATGCTCCTTTAGGGCAGGGACAGGTTTTGCTTTGGTTTCCTCACATTCCTGGTCTTCCCAGTGCTAAACATACGTAGTCCCTGACACACAATAAGAATTTAATAAATACTTATGGACTGACTGGCATAATGGAGAGAGAGCTGGCCTCAGATCCAGAAAGACCAGGGTTCAAATCCTGCCTCTGACTCACACTGGCTATGTGATCCTTAGTAAATAAATCATTTAACCTCTTAATGCTCTAGGCAATTCTCAAAGAATAGAATTTGCAGAGAAGGTGCCAAGAAAGTTCCTCACCAGGAGCTCCCCATACTAAAGAAATCCAAGGTCTAGTCCCTCTGCCTGCATACTTTGTAGATATTTTGTAAAGACCTATACTGATTGACTTAGCTGTGTACATGTTTCCCCCCAGCAGAAGGTAAGCTCCTTGAGGGCAGAGCTGTTTTGTATTCCCAGTTTCTAGCACAGTGTCTAACATGTGGTAGACATTTATATAGCCCCAGGTGGAAACGAAGGCCTTGCATGAGGGGTGGAGCAGAGTTGGTGAGAGGTGAGAACTTCCATTCTTTTGGAGGACTCTTCAAGAGGGCGTCCTGACCAAGTGAGAGTCTTCATGTGCTTCCAGCTTCAAGAGAGAAGATGAAAGAGGGCAACCCCACTTCAGGTTGACCTAGGGAAGACTTAAAAAGAGCAGGCATTCTTTATCATGTCCCTAACCCCAGTTTGCTACACTATGACCTGAGGTGTTTACCCTTGAGTGAGATCCAGGACCCTGTCTATTGGTTGAGCTGAGTTACCTTACTCCCACTGATAGAGCTGTTTCATTCTGTATTGTCTGGTATATATTCTCCTGTGTACATCTTCTCTGATTTCTGTTGTGTTATGATTTGGATATATGAGTTTCTTTGTTATTTGCTATGTGTGTTCGTTGTGGGACTGGCATTTGGTGGGAAAGGGGTTAAACTGTGGACATAAGAACTTGTATTCTCCCTCCCCGCTAAAATGACAAAGCAATCAAAAGTTAGTTTGAATCTGATCATCTCCTCTAGATGTACAATATTTAAGGGAGCAGATAGATACACTTCTCTCCTGGTAACACCTCTCTCTGCGGAGACAAGAGAGTGACCTCTGGTCTCAGCTTCCTGCTTCGCCTCCTACCAGGAATGAAAGTATCCCTTGGACAAAGGTGGGGAGAGAAGAGGTTAGAGATGTCTATTCTGCCTCCTTTCGAGCCACACAAGGACAGGTCCCTGAACCAGAGGAGCCTCTCTGCACATGTGGGACCCACTCTCACTTCCGTTGCTACATTTAATAATTTCCTACCAAAGGAACAAAATTCCAGTTATTCATCTTTTCTCCCTCGTTTGAAAAAAAAGGTACAAACTCTATTTGCTCCCCTTTTCTGTGCTACTTGTTTACAATTTGCCAATGATAATTTCCAGTGGATCTGTTATCACATCCCTCAACTTTTGAAGTATCCCCCGATGGAAGTTTTTAGGCCTGTGCTTCAGAACGTATCACGTAGGTCTGAAAAACAAAATCTGTCCTTAAATCCTTTCCAGGTTCAATAGGAATTACTCTTTGCTATTCTAGGTGCTACCTGCTACATTGAGCAAGATCACAGCGTTCCTTTTGGGAGGATGTGCGTGTGTGTGTGTGTGTGTGTATGTATACGTATGTGGTATGTGGGTGTGTACACACGTGCACAGAGAGGGAGAAGGGGGTGTTGGTGGAAGCTTTTGAAAAAACCTCAGCCTTTCTTAAGTGCTTTCACTGCTCTTTATAAAGAAGGGGAATCTTCCCCTCTTTATCCTTTTTTTGAGCCTAATGTATTAGAGGATGTTTTCTATTTCCTTTATGTCTCTTGAAAGTTGCTCTTAATTCCTTACTTTTTTTGCTTTGATGATTTTAGTTCTAAAATTATTAACTCCCCACATTTATTCTTTTGGATAAGCTGGCCTACTTTTGATTTTCTGCATCACCTCTCATTCATATTTCAGTTATCTATGCAACTCTTTGTTAATCTTCTTCCTTCACTCCTTATCTTTCTTTCTTTTGTGGTGGGTAGTTGTATCTTGAGCCTATACAAAGTGTGACAATAAAGTGATATGACTGATTGTTAATAAATCTAGAATTCACACACCCCAATGAGTTTGTCCAATTCCAAGTAGTCTCACTGTCTTTGCGGCTTGTTCCCACCTTTGCATGATTCCAGGGCAAAGAGAGCAATGAGGGTGATATGTGCCCCAGTTTTTTTTATTTGTTTGTCAGGGAAGTGTAAAGAGAAAAGACTTAGAATGAGGTGAATTCTTTGTACAAATCCTGCCTACCCCTCCCAAGTTTACTAGTCTGTGATTGTGGACAAGTCACTTAACCTCATCTGCCAAGTGGGGGTAATGGTACCTGTAGCACCTGTCTCACAGTGTTGTGAGGATCAAATAAGTTAACATATGCAAACTTCCAGGCTAAATTTAGAGCACTATATAGATTTCAGTTATTAAAATTTCTGTACAGTTGCACCAGCAATGGCCCAGCCCATCCATAGCAAAGGTGTGTAAGTGAAAAATCCTTTTCACCATAGTGGGTACCAAGTTTATTAGGTGATTATTAGTAAGGATCTCTTCCCAATCCTTTTTCCCAAATTCCTTTCTGCTCACCCCTCTGTGCTGCATTAATGAGAGAAATTTCCATTTCATTCATTCCCCAGGCATAATTACATAATCAAATCATTTGTAAAAATGAACAATCTTGCCTGGGGCACTGAGGAATAAAGTGACAGACTATGATTATAAAGCCAGTATATGTTGAACCCAGGTCTATCTGACCTGAATAGAGTATTGAATAAGCTACTCCTGCTGCCCCTTCCTAAGAGGCAAGTAACCAATTTCTTATTGAGAACATAGTTTAATAACTAGCTCTTTCTTATCCAATAAATTGTAGTTGGGGTTGATTGGGAAGAAGGGCAGATTATAACATGTAAAGACACGAGGAGTGGGAGATATGGGAGAATGCTGATTTGAGCGTAAAGGGGTGAGAAACACAAGTCGCCGGCTTCATCATTTTCCAGAGGGCCAGTAGAATTGACACTTTATGGTTTACAAATTAAATTAACATAGGGACACATATTGACTCCCTTTGGGTTAAAGAAAATTAAAAGTAATTTGATTAAATGCCCAAACAGGGGCTTTGACTCAGATTTGTGTTTTATATCTTTTTAAATTTTTTTTATTTAATATATTTAGTTTTCAGCGTTGATTTTCACAGGAGTTTGAATTACAAATTTTCACCCCATTTCTACCCTCCCCCCCACTCCAAGATGGCATATATTCTGGTTGCCCTGTTCCCC
>JAQQSZ010020901.1:0-10037 GCA_028646595.1 Phalanger gymnotis
GTTCCTGTTTACAGACGCTGCATCATTTTCCAGTTCTTTGCTATTGCAAATAGAGATGCTATAAATATTTTTGTACTTGTAAGTCCTTTTCCTTTTTTCTGTTATTTCTTTGGGGATGTAGAGCTAGCCATTGTATTGCTCTGTCAAAGAGCAAGTATAATTTAGGTGATTTTGGGGAATGGTTCCAAACCGTTTTGCCAAATAGATGGAATAGTTCACAGCTCCACCAACAAAGAGTTAATTGACCTGTTTGCCCACAGCTTCACCCCATTTGTCATTTGTTCCTTTCTTATTAACTTTGCTGAGCTGAAGGCTAGGAAGTGGAACGTGCAATTGCCGAAATGTTTTTTTTTTCTAAAACTGCACCTCTTCCCATGTCACTCTTCTACTCCATAAATGCTGATGGTTATCGGTTAATTTTGGATTAAATACACACTCCTCTCTTTGGCATTTGAACCAATTCATAATATGATTACATCTTACCTTTCCAGTCTTAGTAACATCATTCCAGCTCATGTACTCCAGTGTTCAGGCAGAGCAGCCTTCTTGCTATACTGTACATAAAACATTCCATCTCCAGTATCCATGAATTTGTGAAGGCTGTTCCTCGTGCATGGGATGCGCTCCCTCTTCACCTATACTTTATAACAACTAGAAATGAGCAATGTGAGTATGTCCAATTGCCTTTAAAATTTAACTAGAATGGCAACTTCTCCATAAGGCCTTTCCTGATCTCCCCAGTTTAATATCCACTATGTAAATAATGAAATTGTCTTACATTGACTCTCTGTCAGTCTGTCTCTGGGCTCTCATTCTATTTTCCTCTCCCTTTATTTCCCTGTCTGTCTCTGTCTCTCTCTTCTTTCTGTCCAATTGTGTCTTTCTCCTTCTCCTTTTCTCTCCTCTCTTGTCTCTCTCTGTCTTTGTCTCTCCTCTATGTCTTTTTTTCTATCTTTCTCTTTGTCTCTTTTCTCTGTCTCTGTCTTCCTCACTTTTCCTTTTCTATCTCTCTCTGTATGTATGTGTCTCTGGTCTACTCATCCTTTCTTAAATGAAATATCCTGTTTATCAATGGTTTTTCATCCAAAAAAGTGGGGCATCAAACTGAACACAAGACTTAAGATGGGTCTGATCAGGGAAGAAGACAATGTTAATCTTTAGTCCAAAGTTAAATGTGTGTTGTTGTGTTAGATATTATTTCCTAGCTGTTTAAGCCTTTTATTTTTGGGTCATTTTTGGTCTTTTCTAAAATGGAGTGATTAGATTAGAATATCTGTCAGTCCTCTTCCAACTATAGGGTTCTCTGATGCTCTGATCTGCCATCTGGCAAACTCCTGACAGAAGTACTAGATTGGTTATTTGGATGATATAAAAGTCACTTTGGTCAAATAATTTGTTTCATTGATTCTTTCCCTTCCTGTTGTGTGGATTAAATTTTTCAGAGTATTCTGCCTTTAGTTTTGACATGTATGTTCATGTTTCCATGGTATTCCTGCTTGAGGAAGGAATCCAAACATATTTTTGTTGCAGTAAAATTATAACCTTTACCCAATGAAATGTGGAAAAGCAAAGGAGTTTGCAGAGATTGCCTGGGATTGGTATGACACTGGGAATTATCAGTGAGATTGATGCAAAATCTGCAGGCAACAAAAAAGCAGAGGTAAGAAAAGGTTTTACAACCAATGATCTATGAAAACCATTTCCAAAGGTGAGCCATTTTCTTTTTTTAGATTAGACAAACTGTACTTTCTTCACCATATTTCAGCATGTATTGATATTATTTGGGGCAGACACTATAAAGAGTAAATAGGAGTGCCTTTTTAAATGACTTTTTTACTGTGCCAAAAGCTACTAAGTATAGTCTTAAATATATTTAATGGTGGAGGTGTATAGTCACTGTCATTGGAAATGATGCCTTTTACGGGGAGGCATTAGAGAAAAAAAACAACCCTGTCAACCTTTCTATCACCCATCATTCCCTGCCACGTGTTCATCATTTGGTCTCTGTGTTACCAGTACCAGGGAGGAGGGGCAATTGAGCTATGAGAGTAGAAAGGAAGCTGCTGTAGTCCAGTGAAGGTACTGGCCTCTAGCAATCTGAAGGTGTACACAAGCCCCTTATAAAAGCAGAAAGACTCCTGGTCTCTGGGCTGATGTTCTGAAACTGGCCCTTCTACTCTGGCTATAGAGGTGTGAGAGAGTGTGTGTGTGTGTGTTCTTGTTTACCATGTGGTCCCACCCTTCCCCTGGATATTAGCTTTTTTAAAATATCTCTTCTTCATTCAGAGACTGTTTGGAGCTGAGAATTAGCTGTGGACCTGACCTCAGACAAACCTGAGATCATTCATTTCCTAGCCATGTGATCCTTGAAATCATTTAGCCTTCATATGCCTTTGTCTTCTCATCTATAAAATGGGGGTTGTAGTAGTTATTATTCAGTGATTCAGTCGTGTCTCACTTTTTGTGACCTCACGAACCATAGCAGGCCAGTGGGGTTTTCTTGGCAGAGATACTGCAGTGGTTTGCCATTTCCTTCCCCAGCAGATTAAAGGCAAACAGAGATTGACTGGCTTGCCTGGGGTCACACAGCAAATAAGTTTCTGAGGTCACATTTTGAGCTCAGGTCTTCCTGACTCCAGACCCAGTGCCATCTTCACTGAGCCGCCTGCCTGCCTCAGAAATAGTAATAACTACTTCCTAATGTTGTTGCCAGGACAAATTGCAACATTTTTGTAAAGTGCTTTGTAACTCTTAAAGCGCTGTATGTGTTAGTTATTATGATTATCCTTGTTCCTTGCTGTTGTCCTTATCACTATTATTACATTATACTACGTGTTAGAAATTTCATCACCATCTCCAACATCTACGTGTACTAAAGCATTAGGACCATCCCTCACATTCTGTCTCACCAGGTGAACAAAGAACCTCAAGACATCTCCATCTCCATGAGGCTTAATTCTGACTACCTTGACATCCCCTGAAGTGAGATTTGTCCAAGGGGGAGAACATCTGAATCTGAAACATGCATAAAATTGTTGGCTATCTGCACCTGACACAACTTCAGACTGCTTCAATAACTGCACCTGAACACACACACACACACACACACACACTCACATTGTGTCCGGATGTGCACAATTAGAGCAATGTTTCATTGATTTTCTTCTCTGTGAATCACTCCACTCTGAGCACACTAACTCTGCCTGCGTCCCGTCCCTTCTTTCCTAAGAGGGAGTTTCCTACCCATAGTGTTTTTCACCAACTATCAATATCAGGAAATGTCCTGATTGTTTCTTTATAATCTAGTGCTAACTAAAAACCATAAATATTTGTGAGCCTTCTTTAATGTGGGATCAAAAATTATACTTCCTCAAATTCTTTCAGATGAGTTCTCATCAGAGCAAACCACTGAAGAGCTGGGTGTCTGGTTCCCTGGGAGATTTTCTGGTTTTGTATAGATATGTGATCCCCTTTGCTGTGTGTCCTTCTGGAAAACATATTAATGCCCGGAGCATTATGGCAAGGTGTTGTAGATCTAACTATAGCATAAAACAAACGGGTGATGTAGATGGCCTAGAGATCATCAGATCACTGACCCCTATGACTCTGAGAATGCCTTTTTTTTGGTTAAATTTTAACATTTCACCTTTTTTCGCAATTAAACTCCTTCTTAGGCAAACTGGTATCAGAGGTTTTGTCAGCCTTTATAGTTAGTGTTCACAGGACTCAGACTAGATTTGAACTCAGGTCCTCCAGACTCCAAGGACAGTACTCTGTCCATTGTGTCACCTAACTGCCCCAAATACTACTCTTTTAATAAATTTGTCAAGGATAAATAATTCCCTTTAAAATATGGAATAGGGAGGTGAAAGGATTGTGTATTTGAATACACAAGTTATATGTCATACATGCTATTATAATTTGTATTTAATATGTTATGTGACCAGGTATATGATACATTTACATGTAACAATAATTTATATTATATACAAAAATATTATCTAACACACATTTAAATCTACTATCATTTCAGTTGTCCTTTCAATATATATTCATATATAAGATTTTGATTATAATATTTTATAGTTTATACAAGTTTGTATTATCTCAGATTAAATTATGTATGATTTAACACATCCCTCAAGCCAAATTGCAGATTGCTAGACCTGCTAGATACATTCAATCATCCCAGGAAAGAGGGATGTTAAAAGATAGTTTATATAATATAGAGTGTAGAGGAACTCTAGAGGTCCTTTTAGAATAATTACCTTATTTTACAGAGAAAGAAACAGTTTCCGGGCATTTCTCTGATTCTGTGTCCACAACATCAATTTTATTTTAACATCTCTGGCATCTAACTCTTTCTCCACACTCACAGAGTTGAACTTATCCAGGGTCTCATTGCTTCATTAACTCAATTTTTCAATGATCAAATTGATCTCCCTGCCTTCAGTCTCTCCCACCTTCAAACTATGATCCACACAACTGAAAAATGTATAGCCTTGTGCCTCATGTCTTGCTACGTCATTCTTCTGCTTTGAAAATATCAATGGCTCCCTATTGCCTATACAACCAAAGATACGTTCCTCCCAATCTTTGGCATCCAAAGTCTTTCACAGATCACTCAAGTGGGAAAGGGACCCATATGTACAGAAGTATTTATAGCAGCTCGTTTGTGGTAGCAAGGAATTGGAAATCAAGGCGCTGCCCATCAAGTAGGGAATGGCTAAACAAGTTGTGGTCTGTGAATACTATTGTGCTATAAGAAATGAGGAACAGACAGACTTCATTATAACCTGGAAAGACCTACATGATCTGATACTGAGTGAGGGCAGCAGAGCCAGGAGAACATTATACATGATTATATAGGCACACAGTATCTGTAAGGGCCAACTTTGATAGACTTGGGTTTTCTCAGCAATGCAAGGTTCAAAGACAGCTCCAAAAGACTCATGATGGAAAAAGCTATTCATATCAAGAGAAAGAATTACAGAGTCTAATACGAATTGAGACAAACTATTTGCTCTTTTTTTCTCTTCTTTTTTGGTTTTGTTTCTTCTTTCTCATGATTCATTCCATTGGTTATAATTCTTCTTTCCAACTTGACTACTTTGTAAATAAGTTTAATGTGAAGGTATACGCAAAACCTATATCGGATTACCTGCCGTCTTGGGGAGTAGGGGGGAAGAAAGGGAGGGGGAGAAAATTTGGAACTCAAAAACATGTGGAAGTGAGTGTTGTAAACTAAAAAATAAATTTAAAAAATAAAGTCTTTCGCAATATTTTTCCAAGCTCCTTTTCCAGATTGATTTGCGGTTAGTCATCACAAGTTTTATGTCAGTCAAACTCAATTATTTATTGTCCCTTTCATGTGTCCTGCCCTTGTATAGATTGTCTACCATGTATGGAATGGTCTCTTTCCTTTCTTCAGCTTCTTGGAAACTCTAGACTTCTTCTAGGCTCAGTTCATGCGCCAGCCTCAGTAAGATGTGTTTCCCTGATTCCTCCAGCTATTAGTGTTCACAGACCACTCACATGATTATCATCTATCTGTCTATCTGTCTGTCTGTCTGTCTGTCTGTCTATCGATCATCTATCCATCCATCCATTCATCTATCTATCTAATCTGTTTACGTATTTATGTGGGCTCATCTGCATAAATTTTCCATGCTAGAATTATGAGTAATAAAAGCTTACACTTAGAAGGTGCTTTCAAGTTTGCCAAGTGCTTTATTTATATTACCTCACTTTAACTACACAATACCCTTTGAGGCAGGTGCTACTATTATTCCCATGGTCAAGAAGAAAAAAACTGAGTTGACAGAGGTTAAAAAAAACTCCACGAAGATCACAAAAGTAATGAGTGTCTGGAGCATGATTCCAACTCGGTTCTTCCAAACTCCAAGTCAAGCAGACTCTATCTAGTTTGTGAAGTTCCTTGAGGAAAAGAATTGTTTCCATTTCTTTGGATGCCCCAGATCTAATATATTGTCTGACACACTGCGGACATTTAATGTGTTTGCTGAATCGTTTCACTGGAAGGTCAAAAACTGAAGCTGAGACTGAGCTACTTTGGCCACATAATGAGAAGATAGGATTCATTGTAAGAGAACTGAGTGTTGGGCAAGATCGAAGTTAAAAGGAAAAGGGGATAATAGATCATGAGATGGACAGGCATCATAATGGAAACAATAACATGAACTTGGAGAGACTTTGACAGACAGTGGAGAATAGAAGGGCCTGGTGTGCTGTGGTCTTTGGGGTCATGCAGGCTAGGACACAACTGAATGATCAAATGACAACAACTCTACAAAGCCACAACTCAAACCCAAGTCTTCTTCCTTAAAATATAGCAAAACTTCCACTATGCCAAAGTGATTTTTTTTAAAAAACAGTGTTTGAAGGATGAATAAGATTTAAGTAAAGAGAAAAGAAGAATCAAGCTTTCTAGGCAGAGCAATGGGCATGAGTGAATTTAAGGAGTTGGGAATGAACATATTGAAAAGACTACAAATTGGAGTGCAGAGTGTAAATCAAAACTTATGGGAGATGAGGTTGGATAGGTACCAGGGAGTAGATGATAGATATCATTGAAAGCAGAAGATTTGGAATAAAATACAAATAAGGAACAGGGAGCCATTAGAGGTACTTAAGTCAGGAGCGGTCTGACTGAAGTAATTTTGGGGGGAAAATTTTAAGTCCATTGATCTATAGAATGAATTGAAAATGAAGAAACTTCAGGGTTCTAAGTTGGTGCCTTACACAGTTTCACTTAGGAGCTTGAAATTTCATTTCAGTCTACTAAAGGTACACTTTCTTTTAGAAGAATCCTTATCATTTTCTCTATTATGTAAATTCCACAATGTGCTTGGAGAGCTGCTCAGCAGGAGGCTTGATTATCAGGGAAGAACAACGGTTTGGAGCATCTTGACTTTCAGCCAAGTCTTTTTCTCTATAAACTATATTATTTGAGTCAATGATTTTAAAGACCACAGTGCCCAATGGATGTGCCAAGTAAAGAGTTCATTTAACGTGTTCTTCAAAGAAATTAGAAGGAAGCCTTTTATTGTTGTTTGAGGGAGGCTACCTATTTCTCAATTTTACTGACTTCTAAACTTTGTCCGGTCAGTTCCTGGACATCACAGCCCAAACCTGAAACGGAAACTACAAAAGTCAGCCTTACAGGGTAACGTAAAAAGGAATGGCAGTTGCTACCAGTGTATGAGTTGATTTCCAAATTGCTCAAAGGGTCATAATGAATAGGGATATCCTCAATTACCCAACATATCTAGGTTGTTTTTGTGTTGAGAAATAGGTTTATAAAAATTTTGACTCTTGACCACATTCTCCCCCTTTAGTCTTTTGTTCTGCCTAACTTTCTACACAATCTGATTCATTAGAACCCAAACAAAGGTGAGGACATACGGTGAATTATCCAAAAGATCAAATGTAGAGGGCACTACACACATTCCTGGGCAGCTAGGTGGTACAGTGGGTAGAGCACTGTGCTTGGAATCAAGAAGACTCATCTTCATGAGTTCAAATCCAGCCTTGGATACTTATGAGCTGTGGGACCCTGGGGAAGTCACTTAACCCTGTTTACCTCAGTTTCCTCATCTGTGAAGTGACATGGAGAGGGAAATGGCAAACTGCTCCAGAAACTTTGCCAAGAAAACCCCAGAGGGGACATGGATAAACAACAACAACTCACATTCCTGAAGCAACAGAAATGCCATATTTTCAACCTAGTTAGCAAGATTAATTGCTTAATGAAATCTATAAAAGGTCAAGTAGGGATGGGGTCTCCTTTTCTACCCCTAAAACTTTTCACCCAATATTGACTAAACATCACCATCTTCAAGTCATTGTCTCAGGGGCTCCATCCCCACATACTTCTGCCACACATCAAATGAGATTTTTTTCCTTATTCCAGATTCAGTGTATGGTATTTTCTCTGGGTATAATAATAGTAGGTCACAGCTGTGTGATTCCTGGACCCCATCATGACCTTTAAGCAAATATTTTTCTATTTATCAATCATAATTTTACCTTTTCTTTTCATCTAATTCTTTGAAGTCCCATAACTCCCTTCTTATCAGACAGAGCATAGAGTGTTGAATAAAAGGCCTTCCTTAGATTCAGAAACCATGGGTTCAAATGCTCCTTGAACACATATTGGCTGGGCAAGCATAAGCAATTCTCTTAATCTGTCAGCGCCCAGATCCCAATCTGGAACTAGTTGCCAATTGAATTGGTGGAAAGTATTTCCATACAGTAATCCATTCCCTGCATTGGTAACATCACGAGGCTTTTGCCCTGCTCTCCACGATACATTTACATATTTCTATTTCTTCAGGATCTATATTTTATTTTTGAAGGAAAAATAATGAAGAATGTGTATTTATTACAAGTATAAACCAAATCTGAGATCAGGGGCAAGAGTGGCTATTATGGCTCTTGCCATTTAGGGGTGAGAGTGGGGGACTCATTGTAGGAGGTATGTAGAACTTTCAGGGCTGGCTCAAAAATCTACTGGTAGAGAAAGATGGGGTGGGTAATTCAGGTGTGAAAAACATCATAAGGTAAGCCATAGAGGTAACAAAATACTTGGAAGACATGGAGGAGAGTAGGATGGTCTTGGGACATTCCCAAGCTTAAAGAGTTAGAAAAGGGTGAGAGGCAATGGGCTATATATAGCATGGTCCTAGACTTGGAATCAGGAAGACAGAGTCATTCTGGCTTGGCCACTTTCCACTTGTGTCATTCTGGGCAATTCTCTTGACTTCCTGAACCTCAACGGTTTCCTCATTAGTAAAATGAGAGAGTTAGAGTAAATGGTGCCTCAAGTCTCTTTCAGCTCTAAATGAGTGATTCTATAATCCAAGAAATTCCCCAGAGGAGAATAAAGAAGGTAGTGAGGGGAGGAAAGTTGATGCCACCCAGGCTATTTTGAGGAATAGAGAAGGAGGGAGAAAAGATACCAAGAAAGAAAGAGAGAGAGAGAGAGAGAGAGAGAGAGGAAGGAAGGAAGGAAGGAAGGAAGGAAGAAAAGAAAGAAAAATAAATTTCTACACATACACACACACACATATATATAGATATATATATACATACACAGATATAGCTATACATGAACATATATATGTATATTGTGGATGTATATATGTATGTGTGTATATATACACAAACACATGCGCAATATACAATGCAGACATTATATATGCACATATATTTACAAGTATATATACATACATATATAGATACACACATATGCACACATACTTTACATATGTGTATGGATATGGATATATACGTGCGTACATGCACATATGCATATGCACATGCCTATACATATATGTGTATGTATGTATACATATATATTAGGAGAAAATTCAGAACAGCTAAACTGACCATGGAGCTAGAAATGACAACCTTATAGGGGGTATTTAATCCCATTTTAAAAAATAAATTGATTCAATCATCTTGAAACAAGTACTGATTATTGACCTACTGTGTGCACAACTATGCAGCAGTATTTGTGGTGGGCCCATCTTTCTCATGTCTGTAACTGACTGCAGAGCTCTGCAGAAGTCTGAGACGGGAGCAGGGCAATGTCTTAGTGGATAGAGAAATGGACTTCAAGGCAGGAAAGATTTGGTTTGAATTCTTCCTCAGATGCTTCGTAACTCTGCAACTCTTGGCATACTACTTAATTGTTGACAAGAATATAATAATTCCACAACCTAGTGTTCAGCATTGTTTGAGATGATAATGCATGAATGAGACTGAAAATTTAAGGCGTTTTCTAACTTAATCATCACCACCACCACCATCATCATTTTCCTCAGCCTCCTCTTCATCTTCCTTGAGTAAGTTCTATATAATTAATAGTCTCTATATCAAATATAATGAGGATCCATTGCATATGGTAATTTCTTATTAATGTGTAATTGGGGGAAAAGGGTAAATAGAATCATAGATTGGCAAGATTTGTCTATTGCCCTTTAAATCTAGTGGGTACTGGTCAGTGAGTGGCA
>JAQQSZ010020902.1:0-10037 GCA_028646595.1 Phalanger gymnotis
CACAGGTTTCACACCTGACAGGGCCCTGGCCCTGGGGCTTAGCACTTAACAGCTGAAAGTACTTCCACTCAAAAGAAACAAAAGCCATGCTAATGAGACAATTTTGCTTAACAACACATTAGGACACAATTAATTCTTCTTTCCTTTGGAATTCCTGATCATCTCATGAAGAAATATATTTAAACCTTTACTAGAATGAATTAAATTTTACTAAAATAGCTCATTTTTCAGTCAACTGAAAAAAGTACGAGAATTTCTTGCATGGAGTTGGAAACAGTTATTGAATTATGAAGGAAAAAAATCAACTAGACCACCACTCCAACATGTTGGTTTCATACTATTAACTAATGATGAAGTGATTGTATCTTATTTCTCTATATTGGCAATTGCTTCCACTGCAGAGATTAGATAGCTGAAAAGTTTTCAGCACTATCTTGAAAATGGACACTAAAAAAAGTCTTGCTGGAATTACATCAGATCCCAAAGTAGTTCAGCAATAAGATTCATCATTTTAGAGACTTCCCCTTGTCAAGAGTAACACCAGTATTGGTAAATAATTATCGTTGAATTATTGTATCAATTGTTAATTATTGCCTGAAGAATTGAACTTAAGCATCACTTATACCACAGTGAAGAGAGGTGCATGGTGGGTAGGAGAAGGCTGCAACATGTTGCAGGGGAGGAATTATGCAGCATAAATGGCATATGGATATCATCAGAGAAATACATATGGGCTGGTCGCATAGCATGGCTAGGGGCCACGGTCTATTGGTATCCACACAATGTCAAGAGAATGTGAGCAACATCTTAAGCATGTAGGGCAGACACCCAGTGATGGATTTGTGGGGCTAACGGCTTAGAGTTGCTCTTGGGCAGGCATGAACGGGGCATGATCTTCATTGTCAGAGGGAATACTCAATGGGATATGGTCATAAACCCAATGGAATACTGAAATCTATCTAATGCTTGGTTCTTTAAGTATGAAAACTTTGTAGACACTGCCTTCTCAAAAATTTGGTGCCAGCTTTGTTTCCCCAAATGTTGTCCTCTTGAAGGAACCTTACTTATAGCTCGGGTTACTTATGTCATTATGTTTTTATCTTGAAACTGTGTTTGCAAATTTATTTAGGTGAAGCTAGTGTTTCTTCTATCTTTAGAGACTCTTCGGAGGTGTTAAAAGTGTGTCTAATGGTGTCATCTGGGTAGAAAACACACCTCCAGACAATATGGCAAATAAGAGGCAGATGAATTTTATTGCTTGCGGCCAACAAGATTATGGGTAGAAACCTGTTTGCCTTTTGCAACATCCGAGCCAGGATGAACAAGGAAGTATTGAGAATAGACCTGTGCTGAATAATGCATATCTGTGCTTGTCTTTAATTCTCACAGCTTAAAGAGAGCGTTCCTTGCACTGTATCTTGCAATTCCCACTTGATATGTCTGTAAAAAAAAGCATGTAGGCAAAACAACAGGAGAAAAATAAAAGAAAATTCGATGGTTTAGTTGGATTTTGACCTCTTGTAGAAGAACATGTTTATTGCCATTTTATTCTTTCTCCCTGTAACCTGTGCTTACATACACCCAAAGTGCGCAATTCGTCGGCATAGCTTAAAGCAGTGGTTCTCAAACTTTATTTCGCTCATAGCACAGTATTATTCTTTGCTGTGAGGAATCCCTAAAGGCTAAGGGAGAACCAGGAGATTCACACCTGGGTGTGTGATTGCAAATGTTAATTCCATTCAATTCTTGGTACGCCTAGTGGGAACTCAGGACAGCTCTTTAAGAATCACTGATTTAGAAAAACTTTTCTCCCCTCTACCTCCTTTGGAGGTAAAATAGTTCCTTCCTGCCCTCATAATGTATCATAGACCATCTCCTAGGGGCTGGAGACATTTGAAAGCAGAAGGTCTTTACTTTTCCCTTTAGGTTCTTTAGTCTAAAGTTTGCTAACAAGATGTGGCAGAATCTCTTATTTCAATTTTATTATTAAAATTTTGTTGATACTTTCTGTTCTCAAAACTGCAATCATTTCCCAAAATGTTACCTCACCCCAACCCCTCCCTGATAATAAAGGAAAACAATTAAGCCAAACCAACCCACACAGCAATCCTGTCTGCAAGTGTATACAATACTTGGCATCTGTAGTACCCTCCCTCTCTTCTGAGAAGAAGGAGATTTATTTTATCATCTTTCCTTTATAATTAAAATAATCATTACATTTAATCTGAGTTCAGCTGTTGTTTTCATTTACATTACTGTCTGCAATAAGGGGTTGTAGGAAACATTAGAAACAGAAGCGGTGAATAGTTCAATTTGTCTGGAACACACAGTAGGTTAAATGGAGATGAGTAATATAATGGTGGATTAGATTTTATAATGAAAGTTACTGTTCTATGTCATTAAGTATAATGTACATTGCATTTAATACATATGAGTATATAAAGTCACTGGCATCTAAGGATTTTTAAGTCCGAGGATTTTTTTTTTCTGAGACCTTGGAGTAAGTCATCACATAAACTAAAGGTAGGCTTCTGGTCTGGGGAAAGGTGATTGCAAAGGTGATGCTAAATTGCCTTCATTCGTGAGATCAGCAAATCTATCTATCTATCTATCTATCTATCTATCTATCTATCTATCTATCTATCTATCTATCTATCTATCTATCCATCTATCTATCCATTTATCCAATTATCCAACTATCCATCCATCTCTTTCTCTCTCTCTCTCTCTCTCTCTCTCTATCCATTTATCCATCTATCTATCTATTTATCTATCTTTCCCTAGGAAGTTCTAGTTTTAGCTTGCATGCTATCACGCTCTCTTGGAGGAAGTTTGCTCCAGGGTTTGCACACACCCTGCAGTCTCTTCCTGCCATTTTGTGACTTGAGAATCATGTTTCTGTATGTAGGCCATCAGCACATCGCCACATCCTGATGTAAAGGATTTCTCAGGGGAGCTGACCCAGGGTTGTTTCTAGCTCTATGGCGGCTCCTTCTCCAAAGTATTCTGACTCTCAGACTTTTCATCTGAAGATTCCCTTCTCTTCATAGGCCTGGTATAGAGGGATGCCTCTGGATCCACAATGGCCGGAACCAATTAAAGCACCCTCAGGCAAGACTCCTTCAGCCTCATGACTCAAGATATAACAAGTTCTCAAACCTAGGAGCTGTCACCAGTCTTTTCTATGAGGTGTTAATGACCAGGTACACACCATCAACAGGGTGACTCAGTGTCCCAAAAGATGCCCTCACCTCTCATTCATTTAACCTCCTCAGGTTTTTTAGGTTCCTCTTATTAACCTT
This sequence comes from Phalanger gymnotis, assembly GCA_028646595.1. Taxonomy (NCBI): domain Eukaryota; kingdom Metazoa; phylum Chordata; class Mammalia; order Diprotodontia; family Phalangeridae; genus Phalanger; species Phalanger gymnotis. Next base: position 3,303 of record JAQQSZ010020902.1, read on the forward strand.
CTTTGTAGGGAAGGCTAGAAGGTCTGCCATGAATCTCTCCCTCCATTTCTAGAGCCTATTGTTCTTGTTAGCAATCTAATGTCTCTTCATGTACAATTCTATGTGGCCATGCTGAAGGAAGAACAGGAAAGCTGTTGAAAGGTACTTTTTTTTAAGGTCATGCTGGTATTGTTGTGCAATTTTCAAAGGGGTGTGACAATGGGAAACCATGTTGTTTCTCTAATAAGGCAATGTGCATGAAAATGATTCAAAAATTGTGAAGCACTAACCAAATGTAAGAGGCAGCTGGGTGGCTCAGTGGGTAGAGAGCTTGGCCTCAAGGCCTCAGGAAGACCTGAATTTAAATCTGGCCTCAGACACTTATTAGCTATGTGACCCTGGGCAAGTCACTTCAGTGCTATTTGCCTTAATCCACTACACAGAGAAGGACAAACAATTCCAGAGAGTTGGACAGAACTGAACAATAATCAAAAGTAATGTGTTAGTGTTATTTTTATTTACAGGGGGAAAGTATCCTGTCTCTTTATTCTATGCCTTGCCTTGACCAGATTCAGTAAAACCTTATAATAATTTGGTTCATTATTATATAGATTCAGATGTTCTATGGGTAAAATCATGGGTTAGTTTCGCTTTTCAGGCCTGAATTTCCTCTTATATAGAACAAAGAGGGTTGGACCTTTCAACAGCAACCATCTGTGAATCTAATGTAACAATGATGGGCAATAAAAGCAGATGTGGTGAGTTAGTCCTATTCCCTGACACCAGTATCCTGTAGCTTTATTGTATTGTTTATTCCAACCCTTTCTTTTTTCTTCATTTATTGCAGTTTGTCTTCTAAAGTTAACATTCATCTAATTTATTTGTGTGGCATATGTATGTGTGCTAATTATGACACAGTGATTTTAATAGCAAACTTGAAAAAAAGCATCCTAGGTATATATTTTTCCTTGAATGTCCATTTTTCCCCCTAAAGGATTATACTCAGTTTTCTGGGTAGGTGATTCCTGGTTTTAATCCTATCTCCTTTGATCTCTGGGAGATCATATTCTAAATCCTCCAGTCCCTTAATGTAGAAGCTGCTAAATCTTATGTTATCCTGATTGCATTTCTACAATACTTGAATTGTATTTTTTTCTGGCTGCTTACAATATTTTCTTCTTGCCTTGGGAACTCTAGAATTTGGCTACAATATTCCTAGGAGTTTTCCTTTTGGGATCTCTTTCAGGAGGTGATCAATGTGTTTTCCCAATATCTATTTTCCCTTCTGGTTCTAGAATATCAGGGCACTTTTCCTTGATAATTTCTTGAAAAATGATGTCTAGGGTCTTCTTGATCATGGCTTTCAGGTAGTCCAATAATTTCAAGATTATCTCTCCTGGATCTATTTTCCAGGTCAGTTGTTTTTCCAATGAGATATTTCACATTGTCTTCTATTTTTTAATTCTTTTGGTTTTCTTTTATATTTTTTGATTTCTCATAAAGTTATTAGCTTTCATTTGCTCTATTCTGATTTTTAAGGAATTATTTTCTTCAATGAGCTTTTGGACCTCCTCTTTCATTGGGGCAATTCTGCTTTTTAAGGCATTCTTCTCCTCATTGCCTTTTTGGACCTCTTTTGCCATTTGGGTTAATCTATTTTTTAAGATGTTATTTTCTTCAGCATTTTTTTTGGCATCTCCTTTAGCAAGCTGTTGACTTGTTTTTTGTGATTTCCATCCACCACTCTCATTTCTCTTCCCATTTTTCCTCTGCTTTTCTTATATGATTTTCAAAATCTTTTTTGAGCTGTTCCCTGGTCTGAGACCAATTCATATTTTTCTTGGAGGCTTTGGATGTAGCAGCTTTGACTTTGTTGTCTTCTTCTGAGTGTGTGTTTTGATCTTCCTTGTCACCAAAGTAAGATTATATAGTCTGATTCGCACCCCCCCCCCAACTGTTTGCTCATTTCCCCAGCCAATTACTTGACTTTTTAGCTCTTTTTAAAGGTAGGTCTCTGCTTCCAGTGTGGAGGGTGTACTGTCCCAAGCTTTAAGGGTTTTGTGAAGCTGTTTTCAGAGATATTTCTAGGGACCTGTACATTTTCAGTTCTTCCAAGTTTGTATGATCAAAGGAGAGGTGTTTACTCCAGTCTGTGAGTGACCACAAGCACTTTTTTCTGCCTTGGAACTGTGAGGAGGATTCCCTCTCCACTACCACCACAAGCCCCTACATGCCAGTGCTCCTCCTTTTCCCAGGACTGCCACCCAGGACTGTGAACCAGATCCAGGCATGGACAAAGCAAGAGAATCCTGCTTCAGCACCAGTGAAGCGATCCTTGCAATGCCCCTGTGATCAGCTGCTCAAACCTCCCACCATCTGTGGGCCAAGAGCTCTGGAAGCAGCCACTGCTGCTGCCCCAAGGATGGAGCCAGACTGCGTTCCTCTCTCACTCAGTTCTGACAGACCTTTCCTACTCACCTTCTAAGTTGTCTTTGGTGTTTGTGGGTTGAGAAATCTGGAAACCGCCAGAGCTGCCAGTGATTCAGTCCCCTGAGGCCTGCTCTGTTGCTCTTTTCTCAGATTGGTGCAGCAGAACTTTCCTGTCAACCTTGCGAGTTGTCTTGGTCTGGAAATTTGTTTCATGTTGTCATTTTATGGGTTCTGCTGCTCTAGAGTTTGTTTACATTTACAGGTATTTGACAGGGTTAGGGGGAGAGCTCAAGCAAGACTCCGCTTTTATTCCACTGTCTTGGCTCTGCCCCTGTGTTTTTCCTTAGATGTAACATACTTGCATTTGTGCCAGAGAGAAGATGACCAAAAACCATGTGCTATGTATAAGCACTTCAATAGTCTAATACTTTAGGAATCTGATTTCATTAGTGTGGGTGCTCCTTTCTTGGTAAAGATTTCATGTCACCCTTCTACAGCTTAGTAGATGTTTCATGAATGATTAAGGATAAAACAAACAAGCCAACACCTGGTGGCCACTCTTTTGGTAACGAACATCTTGAATTTAGCTATGCTTGAAGGTTATATAAGCAGTTAGCTACCCCAACACTTCTCTTGTTGAATGGACCTGCCAGGGTTTTCGCTCTGATGACATTAGCCTCTGAGACCTTTCAAGATGATGAGACTTCTGGAGAAGACTGGAGTTAATTAAGAAGAATTTTTTATTTTTGCTTAATAATATCTGTGGTCTGACCTTAAACTTTTAAAATTCTTCTTAGGATTATTGGTATTTGACACGTTACTGCATACAGTAAGATTGATATGTTTACAGTAAGAACAGTTTCATCTTTTGGCTGTGATAAGGGCTAGGCAACTTTTACATTCTGAGTGTCCTCACATCATAGATAATAGTGTGATAAAACAGCTGAAAATTTGCAATGGATTCTTTGAATTTTTAATTCATATGCTACTTCTGTGATAGTAATTCCATTCAATTTTTTTGTATTTATAAGTTTTGATTTAACCCATATAGATTCTCATGGCTAAGTAGCAAAAATATAGATTAAACATTTAGTGGGGAGTTAAGTAATGCTATTGACTTCACTGAGAAACCTTATCACTATACTAGAAGGTAGCCAATTTAGCACAGTCCCATAAGTATTATATGAAATAAGGCATAGTTGCCATTATTGGGAATTCTGCTCCTGTGCCAACTCCTACCCTCCTCACTGCCATAGTTTCAATAATTTTTCCCTTCAAAAATATGATTAAAAGCAATAAAATAGTACCATTGTTATTATTTGAGGGATTAGGGGAGAATCTGCTTCCTTCTTATTACATACATTGCTATTTTCCTTTATTCTACATGTTCTGGAGCCTATTTTAAATGGGCAACTCTGACTAAAAGTCACTGGGGTGGTGGTGGTGGTGGTGAGGGTGTGTGTGTGTGTGTGTGTGTGTATGTGTGTGTATGTGTGTATGGAACAGCAAGAAAATACCAGAATAGATGCCCCTGATCAGAAATAAACTGCTTTCCATTAGGTAGTGTGCAATCCAAATAGTGGCTAGGTTTTATTTGCATCTTTTTTGAGTTGTTCTTTTAAAGAATTAGATAGCAGTGTAGGAGGAAACAAGGCAAAGAGGATTTCCATGCCATCATTTATTAATGAAATTCATGATATAGAAGCCACAGGGAATAATTCCATTTAGGTCAATCCATGGATGTGGGGGTAGGGGAAGTGAGAGAGGCTTTAGGTGGTAGTGACCTCACTGCAAACTACTCCTTAGGCCTCTGAAAACACCAGACCAGGAAGTTGGTACTTGAAAATTCATTCTTTGTTGAAAATAATTTAGAAGGATCTGTCACTCTTTTCCTGAATGCCTATCCTAGAAACCATTAGGAATAGCCCTTCATCCTTGGCTTGTTGTGCAAGGTTCATGAAGACGCTTTGGTACTTGAGATATTTTCATAACCTGGTGCTCCAGCTCAGCAGCAATTTTTGCAAAAGACTATTTGGATGCTGTAAGGCCACTAGGATAAATGGAAAGGTTGGCTGACTGCCTGAAATGAGCATTGCTTTAAAATTCCATACCCAAGAAATGGAAAGAAAATGCCTCTGTGATAGCCAGGGGAAAGGAAAGAGTGAGTGACCTCTTTAGATGAAACCTACAGCCCTGGAAATCTGACTAATGGCTGTGGAGGGTTATGTGATGATAACTCACAGCCGCCACTTGGATTTAATTATAACAACATTTGTAGACAATAAAAGGATCTTGAAGGCTGTTGGCCTGATCAGAAGGCAGTGACAAAAGAAAATGGGGAGTTCTGGCCAAAAGAACTGCATTGAAAAATAGGTTAGGGCCCAGTTACCTTAACCCCATGCCCTGCATTGTATCCACAGTTGCTAACTGTGTGTGGCCAGGAGCTTTTTCCCGAGATGTGGTTCGAAATTCTGCCAGGCCTGGCCGTTATGGGTGTATGGCTGACGATCTCGGGAATTAGCACCACTCTCATCCAGAAATACAGCAATGGGGGCAAGGAAAAGAGAATTGCCTGTAATCGATACCAGTGGGCTCTATTGGAAAGGGACAGGAGGATCTCTGGATTCTATCGTCATTATGAGGCTAAGGGGTTGGAGAACATAACCGAAGATATATAAGTGGCTGCATGATGCCCATCTTCGTGGTTGTAGAACACATATACAAGATGTTGTCTGGTGCACATTAAAGACAAAACGACTAAAAAAAAAGAAAAATAGGTTGGGAAATTTTCCCTTAGGAGATTTCATCATCATAATCAAATAGTTATTACGATCTATTATGAGTATAGAAGTGGGGGGAGTGGAATAGAACATATAAGGCATTGTCAGTTGGCAGATGACATAGGGTTTAATTTTGTTGTCTAGTTGTTTTCAGTTGTGTCTGATTCTTTGTGACCCCATTTGGGGTTTTCTTGGCAAAAAAATGCTGCAGTGGTTTACCATTTTCTTCTCTGGCTCATTTGACAGATGATGAAACTGAGGCAAATAGGGTCATACAGCTAGCAAGTGTCAGAGGCCAGGTTTGAACTCAAGAAGATGAGTCTTCCTGACTCCAAGCCTAATACTCTACCCATTCTACCGCCTAGCTGCCCTAATAATGAAAATACAACAGGGGATAAGATGCGATATAGGAAAAGATTTCTGAAGGGCATGCTAGAGTGACTAGGATTAATGCTCTATGTGCGGCAAGGCACTCATAAATGTTTGCTGGTGTTGGTGAACGTGATGACAACTGCTTCCTCCTCAAGTCAACTACATCACTAACTAAATGAGTTGTTTTGTTATTCCACTATATGATGGACTTGGACCAAAGCGATGGTTATTAAATACATATCATATATATGATTACATAATTCAACATTCCTTTAACTGAAATGTAATTTCTTCTCCATGAGTTTAGAACTGAGAGGAATTGTAGAGGTTGTCCAGTCTAACCCCTTCACATTATACATGAAGAAACTGAGGTTCAGAGATGTGAAGCAACTGAGCCATGATCACTTGGAAAGCAGCAGGGCTAGGATTTGAACCCAGGTTTTCTGACTACAAATTCAGCACTATGTCCCCTGTACCATGATGTCCCCCCCACTCCCAACATCATAGAAGACAATAGAATAGTGTGTTCTAATCCTGGCTTTGTGATTGACGCAAAATGTGACTTTGAGTAAGAGATAAGCACTTAATAAGTGCTTGTTTGTTGGACAGAATTAATTAGAATATTTTAAAGCAATTTTAAGTTGTGTTATCCTCAAGAGGTAGTTGAAATATTAACTGATTGATGTTATAATCATGGAATCAGCCAAGTTCGATGGAGCTCAGGGAAGGCTGAGGCTATTGGATGCTTGAGTTCAAGAGTTCCAACCTGCAGTAGGTTTAAAGAAGATCAAGCATCTGCACGAAGTCTGACATCAATATGGTGACACCTCATGTTTGAGGGGCCACAGGCTGCCTAAGGAGGGGTGAACTGGCCCAAGTCAGAAACAGAGTTGGTCAAAGCTTCTGTGAGGATTAGCAATGGGGTCTGCCTTGTTAGAGGCTGCTATACTTCCAGCCTGGGTAAGAGAGGAATGTAGTCTATAAAAAGACTTCTTTTGCGTCTTGTGTTTGAAAGTCAAATTTCCCCAAGATGGCGGCTGGGAAGCAGGGACTGGCATGAGCTCCCCACCAAGTTCCTCCAAAAACCTATAAAACAATGGCTCTGAACCAATTCTAGAGCTGCAGAACCCACAAAGTGGCAGAGGGAAGCAGGGCCCCAGCCCAGGACAGCCTG
>JAQQSZ010020903.1:0-10037 GCA_028646595.1 Phalanger gymnotis
GGGGAGAGATTTTGGAACTCAAAGTTTTAAAAACAGATGTTCAAAATCAAAAAAAAAAGTTTTTTGCATGCAACTAGAAAATAAGATACACAGGCAATTGGGCATAGAAATTTATCTTGCCCTACAAGAAGAGAAGGGAAAAGGGGATGGAAGGGGAGTGGGGTGACAGAAGGGAGGGCAGACTGGGGAACAGGGCAACCAGAATATGTGCCATCTTGGAATGGGGGAGGGTAGAAATGGGGAGATAATTTGTAATTCAAACTCTTGTGAAAATCAATGCTGAAAACTAAATATATTAAATAATTAAAAAAAAGAAAAGAAAAAATAGAAAGATCATGGAGAATCATAAACAGAATGGTTCTGTAAAGGACAAAGATGCCTTGCAGTATGAAGATCAATCCAGAAATCTTGACAGGACATTCAACCAGTCACTCTGAGGGCATTTAAAATGAAAATTTAAAGAGGATATCAAGAAAAAGTTGTAAAGACTTAAAAAGATTACTGTAACACAGTTCTCCATGAAGTGTCATAGAACTACAAGACTTGGGCCTAAACATCAGAGTCTGTATGGAAAAGCAACAATTATACTCAAGAGATAAAAAAATGGGAAAAGTAGCTTTATTAGACTAAATATGTATGGAGGACACTTATTCTGGAGGAAAAAGAATTGTGAGGACACTGGGGTATTGATATGAGAGGAATTTGTAGAAGGGGAAGATCACAAATTTTTGAGAAAATCTTGGTGGCATAGAAAATATTAACCACTAGACATGTGTGTACCAATTTTCCTACCTATAAGATTTTTTTTTAAATCTAATCATCTAAATCAAAAGTCATCAGGTTTTTGTAAGCAAGAATTATCTGTAGTAGGGATGAGATGGAAATCTCCCCAATAAAATGAGAGATGGAGCAAGGTTGCCCATTTTCATGCCTATTTATTCAATATTGTCCTACAAATGTTAGCATTAAGAATAAGAGAAGAAAGAGAAATTGACGGAATTAGAACAGGTATTGGGGAAACAAAACTATCACTCTTTGCAGGTGATATGATGGTATATTTAGGGAATCCTCGAGAATCAACTAAAAAAACCTATTTGAAATAATTAAAAACTTTAGAAAAGTTGTATAATACAAAATAAACCCACATAAATCATCAGCTTTTCTATATATTACCAACAAAATCAAGCAGGAAGAAAGAGAATAATTTCATTTAAAATATTTGTAGACAATATAAAATATTTGTGAGTCTACTTGCCAAGACAAACACAGGAACTATATGAACATAAAATTCATTTCAAAAAATTGAAGTCAAATCTAAATAACTGGAAAAATATTATTTCCTTATGGGTAGGCCAAGCCAATATAATAAAAATGACAATTCTACCTAAATTAATCCACTTAGTGCACTACTAATCAAACTACCAAAAAATTGTTTATAGAGCTAAAAAAAATAACAATTCATCTGGAAGAACAAAAGGCCATGAATATCAAGGAAATCAATAAAAAGAAGTATGAAGGAAAGTGACCTAGTCACTCCAGATATCAAACTGTAATATAAAGCAACAACTATCAAAACAATCTAGTACTGACTAAGAAATAGAGTAGTATATCAGTGGAAAATATTAGCTACACAATATACACTATATACACAATAGATGACCATAGTATTTTAGTGTTTGACAAGCCCAAAGATTCAAACTTTGGGGACAAAAACTCATTATTTGACAAAAACTGCTAGGAAATTCAGAAAACAATTTGGCAGAAACTAGGTATAGACCAATTTCTCACACTGTATACAAAGATAAGGTCAAAATGGGTACACAATTTACCCATAAAGGGTTTTACCATATCCAAATTAGGAAAGCATTGAACAGTTTACCTGTCAGGTCTATGGATAAGGGAAGAATTTAGGACTAAAAAAGATATAGAGAGCATTATGAAATGCAAAATAATAATTTTGATTATGTAAAATTAAAAAGTTTTTGCAAAAACAAAACCAATTCAACCAAAATGTGAAGAGAAGTAGAAAACTAGAAGAATTTTTTTTTAAAGCAAGTGTCTCTGGTAAAGGCCTCATTTATCAAATCTGTAGTGAACTAAGTCAAATTTAAAAGAATACAAGTCATTCCCCAATTGATAAGTGGTCAAAGAATATGAACAGATGGTTTTAAGATAAAGAAACCAAAGCTATTTATAGTTATATGAAAAAAAAATGTTCAATCACTATTGATTAGAGAAATGCAAATTAAAACAACTCTGAGGAGCTACCTCATACCTATCAAATTGGCTAATATGACAAAAAAAAGAAAATGATAAAAGTTGGAAGCAATACAGGAAAACTGGGAAACTAATGCTCTGTTGGTGGAGTCATGAAATGATCCAACCATTCTGGAATGGACTTTGGAACTATGTCCAAAGGGCTATGAAACTATGCTTATCTTTGCTGCAGCAATACCACTTACTAGGTCTATATCCCAAAGAGATAAAAAGAATTGGGCAGGGGGAAGGACCTATACATACAAAAATATTTATAGCAACTCTTTTTGTGGTAGTTAAGAATCAGAAATTAAAGGAATACCCATCAATTAAGGAATAGCTGAACAAGTTGTGGCATATAACTGTAATGAAATATTATTGTGCTATAAGAAATGACAAGCAGGATGATTTCAGAAAAACCTGGAAAAACTTACATGAACTGATACAAAGTGAAGTGAGCAGAACCAGTAGAACATTGTAAACTTTAATGCAACATTGTACGATGAAGAATTGTGAATGACTAGGCTATTCTCAGCAATATTTTGATCCAAGACACTCCCATTGGATTCATGATGAAAATGCTATTTGCCTCAGAGAAAGAACTGATGTTATCTGAATAGACACTGAAGCATATTATTTTTCACTTTCTTTTTTTGTTTGTTTATCTTGCACAAAATGTCTAATATGGAAATCTTTTACATGATTGCACATGTATAACCTATACCCAAACACTTACCATCTTAGGGAGGGGTAAGGAGAGGAAGGAAGGGGTAGAGTTCAGAGCTCAACATTAAAAAAAAAAAAGCAACCAATGTTAAAAAGTGTTTTATACGCAATTGAGAAAAAGTAAAATATTATTTAATAAATAATCTCTATCAAAAAAGTTATCAGTTTTCACAATCAGTATTCAACAATGGACCAAACCTTTATGATTTTACCTTTGAGGGAAAGTAGCATAAAACATAGGACTCCATTGGACTTATTCTTAATTATGAAAAAGCATTCAATTTATTAGAGAGCAAAGCACCCCTTTAAAGTTGTTTTCAAAGAAGGTAACTCCTTTCCTTAAGTCTAAACTCTTTTGATAATCATCTGATCATAATTATTAGACAAGGCACAAGACAAGGAAATGTACACACCAAAGGTCTTTATCACTATGTTGAAGTATATCTTCACATAGTGTAAGTTGGAGAAAGTTATTCTGTGAATGGCGAAATCCCCTGAAATTGCAGATAACACTGTGCTGGTGGCATCAAATCCTGAAACATTGTAGAGATTCCTGGAAGTGATCTGTAACTACTCAAAAGTTGGGCCTGACCATCCAAACAGAAAAGACTAAGTAGATGATGCATATGTATCACCCAGATTATGATACATATTTGGATGGAAAAGCTACAGAACATAAAATAACATGTATATTTAGGACACACAATACCTGCATAGACCAAACACAAATTTGAGCCCAGAGTTGAATAACAGTATAAGAGAAGGCTAGATCACCTTTGGGAAATAACCCAAGTGTCTCATAAAGAAAAGTATCATCTTTTCAATACCAATATTCTATGCGTATTATTGTGTGGTAGTTAGATAGAATATAACAATATCCTAAGAGACAAAAATTAAAGTCCCACAAAGAAGAATAGAGATGTGGTTAGGTTGCAAAAGAAGTAATGATTGAGGAGTTCTGAAAAAGAAATGGAGTAAAGGAAAGCATTAGGGAAATAAATTATGGAAGAAAATTTACACTGATCATTTGAGAGGGGCAAGGAATTACAGGTAGACAGCCAGATAACATCCATGGTACCTAGGAGAAATCAAAGAATTCCTTCATCACAGTGAATAGACCAACTGCGTTGAACTTCTGGGAAGATAGAGACAAGAAATACATAGGATAGGTAGGCATATATGAGTTGAGATCTACATTGTGGGAAGGAATTCACAAATTGATGATATTAATGATCCATTTGAGTATTGAATATCAAAGGCAAGGAGAAAAGACATCTTACTTATTCTGCCTGTCCCCAGAGGGCAGAAGTAGGAACAATGGATGGAAATTTCCAAATGGCAAATTCAAGCTCAATATAAGGACTTCTGTCTTACCAATTAGAATTATCTAAAAGTAGAATGGCTACCTTCAGAGACAGGGAGGATCCATCTCATCAGTAATCATAAAGTAGACTATATTACCATTTGGAAGGTATTATGTGGAGCATACTAGAAGAGATAAAGGGCATTCAGGAACAAGTGGAATTAATTGGTCTCTAAGGTCCTTTCCAACTTTGAGACCCTGGATCATTCTAGGTGTGTGTATGTGAGCGTGATCATTGCAGATTCATTAGAAAGGATGCATTTTAAAATAGAGCATGATATAGGAGAGTTTAAATCTTACCTTTGTTCACACCACTGCTGCAAGTATCCAGACAGAACTATGCATCTGAGTGCATATGCATCAAATAGCCAATGAAGAGAATAAAGAAGTCTTATCTCTAAACAACACATTTTCTTGGCCTTAACAGTTTTCATCATATTTTTGCTAAGAATATATTGTTTTGGAGGCAGGGTCAAGATAGCAGAGGGGAGGCAGCAATCCAGCAGAACTGGGTTCTCCTCCAAACAACTGTAAAATTACTCCTCAAATCAAATTTTGGAGGAGAAGAGTCATGAAAAGATCAAAGCGAGATATTTTTCTGGCCTAAGACAGGAGGAGGGTCTGTGACACCAGGGTGGGAGTGGGTCCAGAGCATGGTGTTCGGAGGACCAGTGGTGGGCATTAGAGGTGATTGCGACAGCAGCAACAGTAGCAGCAGCTTTGGCAGTTCTCAGCCCAAAGATGGCAACAGGATCAGACAATTGGTTAGAAAGTGACTATAGGGAACCCTCTGCTGGCACTGGGTGCATCTAGAATTGGATGTCAACTCTGTCGCCCATAAGCAGTCCTGGGTTGCAGTTCCAGGGAAGAAAGGGATACTTCTAGTTAGTTAAATGTGATTTGGATAGCTGGTCTCTGCTCTGAGAGAGAGGAGCACTAGTGCTTATGAGTATAAGAGAGATGGAGCCTTGATCACAATTTCAGGGCCAAGAGAAATAGTAGCACCTACAGGTTCAGGGGAACAGAGTCCTTCCTGGGTAAAGACAAGAATGAAAACTAGGAGAGCAATTATCACATCTCTCCCCAGATCACACCACCTTGGAAGCACCAAAAACTTGTAGACCTCCCAGAACAAGCTCTGCAAACAGGAACACAAAAAAGCTTGAAGCTTAGAACCATCCCTCCACACCCCAGGTGAGCAGAGATAAACTTTAACATACAATTCAAAGTCAAGATATAGGCTGAAAAAATGAGCCAACAAGAGAAAAATAACTTGACATTAAAAGGTTATGAAAGTGGCAGGGAAGACCAAGACATAAACTCAGAAGACAACAATAATGTAAAAAGAGCTACAAGCAAAGACTAAAAGAAATATGCTAATTGGATGCAACCCCAACAAGAATTCTGGGAAGTGCTAAAGAAAGATAAGAGTGGTAGAGGAAAATTTGGGAAAAGAAATGAAAGTGATGCAAGAAAATTATGAAAAGAGAATTGATAGCTAGGTAAAAGAGGCACAAAAAATTGAAGAAAATAAGAAAATAAAAAACAGAATTGGCCTACAGGTGAAAGAAGCACAAAAAATCACTAAAGAGAAGAAGTTAAAAAGTAGAAATGGACAAATGGGAAAATAGGTACAAAAGCTCATTGAAGACAATAATTCCTTAAAAATTGGAATTGGGCAAGTGGAAGCTAATGACTCCATGACACTTCAAGCAGCAATAAAACAAAGTTGAAAGAATGAAAAGTAGAAGACAATGTGAAATATTTCATTGGAAAAACAATAGATCTAAAAGAGATAATCATGATCAAAAAGGGAGCCTAGACATCTTTGAAGAAATTATCAAGGAAAACTGCCCTGATGTTCTAGATCCAGAGGGCAAAATAGAAATTGAAAGAATCCACCAATAACCTTCTGAAAGAAATATAAAAATGAAGATTCCCAGGAATTTTATAGCCAAATTCCAGAGTTCTTAGGTCATGTAGAAAATACTCAAGTAGCCAGAAAGAAAACAGTCAAGATCATATAAAATTTAGGAGGCTCTGCTTTAAAAGAGCAAAGGGAAGGGGCAGAGCCAAGATGGCAGAGTAAAAGAGGCTCAGCAGAGCTCCCTCCAAATATGTGTAAAAATGACTCTAAAAATTCCAAGAACCCACAAAAAGACAGAGTGAAATAAATCTCCAGCCCAAGACAACCTGGAAGGTCGACAGGAAAGGTCTGTTGGACTAGGCTGAGGGAAGAGCACAGTCCAGTACAGGAAACATTATGGTAGATCAGACCTCAGCAAACCAGAAGCAGGCCTTGGTACAACTGAATCAGTGGCAGCAATGGTGGTTTCCAGACTTCTCAACCCACAAACACCAAAGACAATTTAGAAGGTCAGCAGGAAAGGGCTGTGGGACCTGGGTGAGAGAGGAGCACAGTCCAGCCTTGGCCCCAATAAAGCCCCAGCCCCAGCAAAGCAGGAGTAGTCTTGGACATGACTGAATTAACAGCAGTGGCAGCAGCAGCTGTTTCTGGACTCTCAGTCCACAGATGGTAAAGGCATCAAACCACGGGTCAGAAAAAGATTACAGAAGTCTCTTGGCTACCAGTGAGGCAGGATTCTCTTGCTTTGCCTATACTTGGATCTGGGTCTCAGTCCTAGGTGACAGTCCTAGAGTGAGGAGGAGCAGTCCTAGAGTGAGGAGGAGTGGAGAAGGAACCCATCTCACAGTTCCAGGGCAGAAAAGAGTACTTGTGGTCACTCACAGAACAGAGCACAGGCCAGGAGAGGAGTAAACACCTCTCCTTAGATCATATCACCTTAGGAGAACTGAAAACTTACAGGTCCCTAGAAATATCTCCGAAAACAGCTGTACAAAGCCCCTGAAGCTTGGGACAGTACACCCCCCCCCAACCCTACCTTAACAAAGAGTTAAAAGTCAAGAAATAGGCTGGGAAAATGAACAAACGAAAGAAAAATACTCAGACTTTTACTCTGGTGACAAGGAATATGAAAACATACAACCAGAAGAAGACAACAAAGCCAAAGTTCCAACATCTAAAGCCTCCAAAAATATTTATTGGTTGCAGGCCATGGAAAAGCTTGAAAAAGATTTCGATAATCAAGTGAGAGAAGTAGAGGAAAAATTGGGAAAAGAAATTAGAATGATGTAAGAAAACCATGAAAAACAAGTCAACAATTTGCTAAAGGAGACCCCTAAAAATACTGAAGAAAATAACATCTTAAAAAATGAGCTAGACCAAAGGGCAAAAGAGGTCCAAAAAGCCAATGAGCTGAAGAATGCTTTAAAAACCAGAATTGGCCAAATGGAAAAGGAGGTCCAAATTCTCACTGGAGAAAATAATTCCTTAAAAGTCAGAATGGAGCAAATGGAAGCTCTTGACTCTATGTAAAAGCAAGAAATTATAAAGCAGAACCAAAGGAAGGAAAAATAGATGACAATGTAAAATATCTCACTGGAAAAAAAAAAACAACTGACTTGGAAAATAGATCCAGGAGAAATAATTTAAAATATTTCAGGCTACCTGAAAGCCATGATCAAAAGAAAGAGCCTAGACATCATCTTTTAAGAAATATTAAGGAAAACTGCCCTGATATTCTAGAATCAGAGGTTAAAATAAAAATTAAAAGAATCCACCAATCACCTCCTAAATGAGATCCCAAAATTTAGCAGCTTCTACATTAAGGTATTGGAGGACTTGGAATATGATATTCCAGAGGTCAAAGGAGTTAAAACAATTAAAACCAAGAATCACCTACTCAGAAAAATTGAGTGTAATCCATGAGGGGAAAAATTTGACATTCAATGACATAGAGCAATTTAATGTATTCTTGATAAAAAAAAAACAGAGCTAAATAGAAAATTTGACTTTCAAATACAATACTCAAGAGAAGCATGAAAAGGTAAATATTAAAATTGATCTGTTTATATTCCTACATAGAAAGATGATATTGGTAACTTATGAGACCTTTGTCACTAGTAGGGTAGTTGGAGGGAATGTATATAGAAGAGGGCACAAGGTGAGTTGAATATGAAGGGATGATATCTAAAAAATAAAATTAAGGGGTCAGAGGAATGTACTGCAAGAAGGAGAAAGGAAGAGGTAGAATGGGGTAAATTATCTTACGTAGAAGAGGCAAGAAAAAACTTTTACAGTGGAGGGGAAGAAAGTGTAGATGCAAAGGAATAAGTGAACCTTACTCTCATCAGATTTGGCTTAAGGAGGGAATAACATACACACTGAATTGGGCAAATCTCTTACCCTACAGGAAAGTAGAAGGAAAGGGGATAAGAGGGGGGTGATAGAAGGGAGGGCAGACTAGGGAAGGGGGCAATCAGAAGCAAACACTTTTGAGGAGGGACAGAGTGAAAAATTACTATTATGGAAGTGTTTTGCATGACTACACATGTATAACCTGTAACGAATTGCTTGACTTCTAAATGAGGGTGGGTAAAGAGGGAGGAAGGGTGACAATTTTTACATGTAACTGGTAAATACAATAAATAGGCAAATCTTAACGTACAGGAAAATAGAAAGGGTAGGGGATAAGAGAGGTGGTGTGATAGAAGGGAGGACAGAATCGGGGAAGGGGTAATCAGAAGCAAAACATTTTTTTCAAACTTTAAGATTTTTTATTTTTAGTTTACAACACTCAGTTCCACATAATTTTGAGTTCCACATTTTCTTCCCCATCGCTCCCCACCTCCCTTCCCAAGACGGCACGAAATCCTATATATCTTCTACATATAACTTCGCACTGAACTTATTTACCCAATAGCCAAGTTGTAAAGAAGAATTATGACCAATGGAATGAATCATGAGAAAGAAGAAGCAGAACCCCCCAAAAAAAACCAAAAAACAAAAAAAAAAGAAAAAAAGGGGGGAAAAAGGCAAGCATAAAATGTGCCTCAATCTGCGTTCAGACTCCATAGTTCTTTCTCTGGATGTAGATAGCATTTTTCATCGTGAGTCCTTTGGAGTTGTCTTTGCACCTTGAATTGCTGAGAAAAGCAAAGTCTATCAGGGTTAGTCATCACAGAATCCACATATCTGTGGTTGTGTATAATGTTCTCCTAGTTCTGCCCCACTCACTCAGCATTATACCGTGTAGGTTTTTCCAGGTTATTATGAAGTGCATATCATCCCCATTTCTTACAGCACAATAGTATTCTACAACATTCATATATCACAACTTGTTCAGACATTCCCCAATTGATGGGCATCTCCATGAGTTCCAATTCTTTGCTACTACAAAAAGAGCCACTATAAATATTTTTGTACATATGGGTCCTTTTCCCACTTGTGTGATCTCTTTGGGATACAGCCTTAGAAGTGGTATTGCTGAGTCAAAGGGTATGAACATTTTTATAGTCCTTTGGGCATAGTTCCAAATTGCTTTCCAGAATGGCTGAATCAGTTCACAACTCCACCAGCAATGTAACAATGTTCCAATTTTGCCACCTCCTCTCCAGCATTTATCATTTTCCTGTTTTGTCATTTTAGCCAATCTGACAGGAGAGATGTGGTACCTAAGAGTTGTTTTGATTTGCATTTCTCTAATCAGTAGTGATTTCGAGCATTTTTTCATATGCTGTAGTAGGAAGGCCGAATTTATGATCTCAAAAAGGATCATATAAATATCTGAATGGTTCGAAATCGTTGGGTATACAGAATTCTCCAAGCAGA
>JAQQSZ010020904.1:0-10037 GCA_028646595.1 Phalanger gymnotis
GAAGATGAATAAGGGATGAGAGAGGAATATATTGAGAGAAGGAAATAGGAAGAGATAGAATGGGGTACATTATCTCACATAAAAGTGGCAAGAAAAAGCAGTTCTGTAGGAAGAGAAGAGAAGGCAGGTGAGGGGGAATCAGTGAATCTTGCACTCATCAGATTTGACCTGAAGAGGGAATACCATACGTACTCAGTTGTGTATCTTACCCCAGAGGAAAGAAGGAGGAAGAAGATAAAAAAGGGGGGGATGATGGAAGGGAGGACAGATGGGGATGAAGATAATCAAAAACAAACACTTTCGAAAAGGGACAGGGTCAAGGGAGAAAATTCAATAAAGGGGGATAGGTTAGGAAGAAGCAAAATATAGTTAGTCTTTCACAACATGAGTATTGTGGAAGGGTTATACATAATGATACGCATGTGGCTCACGTTGAATTGCTTGACTTCTTAGGGAGGATGGTTGGGAAGGGAAGAGGGGAAAGAATTTGGAACTCAAGGTTTTAAAAAAATTGATGTTCAAAAGTAAAAAAATTTTTTTCATGCAAATAGAAAATAGGATGCACAGGCAATGGGGCATAGAGATTTATTTTGCCCTACAAGAAAGGAAGGGAAAGGGGGATGGAAGGGAATGGGAGGACGGAGGGGAGGGCAGACTGGGGAACACGGCAACCAGAGTGTATGCCATCTTGGAGTAGGGGGGTGGAAATGGGGAGAAAATCTGTATTCAAACGCATGTGAAAATCAATGCTGAAAACTAAACATATTAAAAATAAATTTAAAACAAAAAAATAAATAAATAAAAATTAAAAAATGAGACTGGAGCAAGTGGAAGCTAGTGACTTGATGAGAAATCAAGATATTATGAAACAGAACCAAAACAATGAAAAAATGGAAGACAATGTGAAATATGTCATTGGAAAAACCATTGACCTGGAAAATAGACACAGGAGAGATAATTTAATAATTATTGGACTATCTAAAATGATCAAAAAAAGAGCCTAGATATCATCTTTCAAGAAATTATTAAGTAGAACTGCCCTGATATTCTAGAGCCAGAGGGTAAAATAGAAATTGAAAGAATCCACCAATCGCCTCTTGAAAAAGATCCCAAAAAGAATGTAGCTGGACAGAAGGTGGTCAGGATATTGTGATCAAATGATCTCTGAACACCACACCACCAAACTGATGAAATAGTAGATGGTGCAGGGTCCAGAGATAATCACAAGTTAAGGTGTACTGAACAAAGTACAAAGACATGTATTCAAGTGATATCCTGGTCCCCTTTCACAAAATATAAAGAAGTTTTCTCTTAAAGAATCAGAGGGTAGGTTGCCTTTGGCTGGCTGAAGTTTGGCCCTTTCCCAGGCTGTCTTTAAAAAGCTAGCTTGTAAGCTCTGGAATCAGTCTAGGCAAGAGAGTTTTATGGATTATGATCCTTGATAGCGTCAAAGAGGGCTCTAGACGAGAAAAAACCCTTAGCCTTTCCCCTTATACCTCTCTCTGCACAGGGTTTTGCACTCAGCAGAGATCAGAGAGAAGAACTGCAGAAGAAATTCTGAGGAGAGTGACCCATGGCCGAGAGAAGAGAGGCAGTCATGTGTTCAAGATGGAATGAGCCATCAGGAATCGTGCTGTGTAGAGGAGCTCAGCTAAGTGAACTTCTCAACAGAAACACTGAATCCAGAGGAACTAGCACAAAGACAGGAAGGGAGGGCACTGAGGGACCCTGAGCCAAAAGCAGGAGCTTGCCTAGGATAAAAATGTTCCTTACATGTCCACCTCATGACCCGTGTACTTCATATAGGTACTCAATCTTCGCATTGTTGTCAGATGTGTTTGTAGGAGAAATCACCCTGAGGTTTATAAGGAAAATATTTGTAGCTTACATTCTTACTACAACATCTTAGTAAATGCCTTTGCTTTGAGATAGCTCTATCTCTTGGCTGACTATTAAAGGTAAGCACACCAATGGAGACTTGTGGGATATGATTTAAGAAGTGAAGGCCCATAGAGCACTCCTGAAGCTGGGGCAGTGGTTGTTCCTCTGAAGGATACAACCAGTGGGTGGGAATTGATGGAAGTAGCTGCCAGAGGGGATTCTACAAACAAATATCTGGAGTTCTACATCTGGAAGTTAGTATGTCCTAATTGTTTTTGCAATATTATTCTAGAACAAATCTGTTTTTATAGTCTCCCTTACAACATTTATTGACTTTAGATTATGAATATTTGTAATAATATTATATATGAATAATTCAATTAAATTAACACTTATTATTCACCTACCATGCATAAGGCCTAAAGACAAAAATGATACAGTCCCTACCTTCAAGGAGTTTCCATTCTGTAGGAAAGGTTGGAGTGGGAAGAATAGATCAAACATACACACAGATAAATACATAAATAGTACATATAAAATAAATAAAAATTTCGGGAGGGAGAGAGTAGTAACAACTAGGGGAATAAGAAAAAAACTTCATCTTCCTAAATATACTATTGATTCTTGATGGTAAAACTGACCCATATCATTTATTGGTAATCATTTAATGGTCAACGAGCATTGCAATACACTCTGTCTACTCTAATTGCAGGATGTGTTTTCCATCATTTTCCCCACTCAATCATTATTAATTTTTTTTACTCTGTTTCTATTATTGTTCATCCTTCATTTTAGAAGCAGGCCAGCGACATCACCCAGTGACGTCTTGACTTGTGCATGAATTGGATATGCCACACACCTTACTTTTTTCTTTTTTTTTTGAGGGGGGAAGGCAGGGCAATTGGGGTTAAGTAACTTGCCCAAGGTCACACAGCTAGTAAGTGCATCAAGTGTCTTAGGCCGAATTGGAACTCTGGTCCTCCTGCCTCTAGGGCTGGCACTCTACTCACTGCGCCACCTAGCCACCCCGCCACATACCTTCCTAACCTTGTTCCAGTTTCTAAGGAGTTTATACATCAAGTTAGGTTCCTTTGTGCATAAACTACAAAATCTCTAACCTCATATAAATTATCTCCTTTCCTTTCCTCCCCCATCCACCTCTTCTTGCCAAGGTGCAGTTATAGAAAGGAGATTGCTTAAAGATGCCTCTACCAGGGGTAAGCACTTTTGCCCTATCTGGCTGTTTCACCTGGAAAGGAGGATTGGGGGATTTGGTACCACTGTTTTCTTAGAAGTGATTCCCCAAACCCTCTCTGAGTGCTCTGACAGTCAACCAGTTTGGACCAAGGGCAGCAGAGTGTTGTCGACATCTTGGTTTAGCCTGGAGAGACTTTGCAAGATCTCCTGAAATAACCCCCACAGCTTGGTTCTTGTCAATCTCTAGTTATTAGGCATATCAAGTACTACGAGGAGATAACATGTAAATCAGTCACTGGCTATTGGAACTCAGTATTTCCACACTTTCTCATCCATTTGTAATGAACTTCCTATTCTCAAGATATTTACAGTCTAGTTGGGAGACATTAATAATTAAGAGACAAGATATTTAAATATCAGTTTCAGGAAAATGACGTCAAATGAATGAAAAGTATGAGGGTACTCCCATAAGCCCATGGGAATTATATCAGTCAGACTAGTACCAACTTCTTGAGGAGTCCTTTGTCATTCAAAAAATAAGGTTGCTGCACATCAGACCAACACAATTCTCTTCTCCAAAACTTTAACTTTTGGGGAGTATTTCAGAATAGTTTAGATCAAGAGTTTCCCATCAGAGGGCTCCATGAAAGTCATCATTCTGCCAAGATGATGCTGTCCAGGAATGTGTACTATTGGGCCCCATCTCAAATTCTATAGAGCTGCCATTCCCACTAACAGAAATGATATATGCCAAAACAAATCCTACTACCTCTATTCTATTCTTGGGGGTCCCCATTTTGGCCTTACAGTGGAGGCAGCATTTTCACTTACCATCAGCACATACATACAAGGGCAAGTGCCATTAATATTAGGCAGCAGGCAAAAAGGATATTGTACTCTGTGTCAGAAGATCTCAGCGAGTCCCTCTTTCACCACTTGGATAAGTCACTGGACTTTCCTGCACCTCAAAAAACATGATATTAATGCCTGGCCTGCTGTGTTAGGAGAAGTATGCTAAGGGTCTATCTACCCCATTAAGGTTAGGCTAACTTTTTTTCCCTTCATAAAAGTCAATGAACTTGTCCTCGAAATTTAATTGGGTTAGGGGACTAAGGTTCAGTAGTGGACACAGTTTGATGGTCAACTGGGTACAAAACCTGTCAGAACACAAGAGATGGACTCCGGCTTCAGTGTGAAGACCAGCAGCATGAACTATACCACAGAGCTGTGATCAACTAAACCAATGTTTTACCCTCAATGAATATCATTTCCCTTCTTTCAATGTCTTTTCCCCAATATAGCTAAGTAAAACTTCTGTTTGAGTGACGATGAACGCTCTGATCTTATTGTAATATTGAATCTGTACTATCAGCCTAGCCTGAGTCAGGTATGGACTACTATGCCTTCCTACCTTGCTGTGAGGGTGAATGAGAAAAATACATGAAAGGACTTTGTAACTAGTATGGACAACATAAAAGAAGTCAGTTATGGAAATAAAAGCGATGCTAATGGGAGTGGGAGATGGCTGAGATGGGGCCAGACTTGTGCTATGACTCATTATGCAGACTCATTGCTATGATCCCATTTCCACAGTACTTTAAGGTCCACCAAGAACTCTGCCCTATGTCATTTAATTTGATCCTCACAAGAATGGTGGGACGTGTTTGCTATCACTGTCTTCATTTTGTAGATGAGGAAACTGAGGCAAAGAGAGGTCTATCTGACTTGCCCAGGATGACAAATGGTTCTTGTCAAAGGCAGGATTCAAATTCAGGCCTCCTTGACTCGAGCAGAGTACTCCATTCACTCTGCCACCCAACTGCCGAAAGTGAGGAAACCCCTATGCCAATTTGGATTTGCACACGCTCTGCAATCTGTCTTCTTAGAGGGCTGCCAGTGAAGGGTTAGGTGACCTGTGCTGGCTCACTCAGACATTAAGTATCAGAGCTGGAACACAAACCCAGATCCTTCTGACTTCCAGGCCAGCCTTTTTACCTGCTACACTGTGCTGCCTCTCCCATAAATGATTATTCTAAAAGAAATCACGTGCTGGGTGTGGTGCATTCCTGTAACTTCTGCTATTGTGGAGGCTGAGGCTGAATCCAGAGCCTGGAAGTTCCAAACGGCAGTGGGTATCCACCCGGAATCCAGCACCAATACCGTCAGCCTTATGGAACAGGAGGCCACCAGGTTGTTTAAGGTGCTGAAAACTAGCACGGATGAGAATTAAAGCCGGTGAAAGCTCTTGTGCTGATCTGTAATCAGTTCAGGCTGGTGAGCACCCATTGGTTGTACTTCTATCCTGGGTGAGAGAGGGAGACCCAGGCTTTAATAACATCAGTGATTTCACTGAGATGAAGAAATCAGAAGCACCAGATACCAATGCAAACATGCATTTTTATGTTCTAACAATAAGTAGCTTTCATTCCTCCAGAATTATTGGCTTAAATGTTGAGAAGAGTCATATTCAATGCTAAAAATTGTTTCTGATAGCAGAAACAAGGCAACAAGCATTGACTGACGGTCACTACTTAGCAGGGACTGTACTGAGGAATGGGGTCACAAATACAAGCAAAAAGAGACAGTCTTTGCCCTCAAGGGGTTTACATTCCAATGGAGGAAGACAACAAAAAGGAACTGAAAAGGAGGGATGTACCTGGAATGAGGAAGGTACCCTTATGTGGGCACAGAAGCCCAGAAAGTCAGGTGCTCAGCTCGGAAGCAGATGAAGGTTGACTGGCCTGGGCAGAATCCCCCTACTCCTTAAGGTTGATCTAAACATTCTATTTCAAACTCTACCAATGGGAGCAGTAATCAATTACTTACACTGCTAGAGATCTGTGAGAAAACAATCACATATCGCTTAGTAACTAGGAAAATGGGTATTGGGAAAATATCCATTAATTCATATGGACATTCTAGAAACCCATGAAAGCAATGGTCTATTAAAGCCATTAGTAAAGGGAGCTCAGAGGAGGGGCTGAATTAACAATTCAGTGCCGATTAATTTAACACTTAGAAAAAAATGGTAGCTACATGGGGCAGTAGATAGACTGTCTGGAGTCAGTAAGATGAGTTTTCTTGCGTTCGAATCTGACTTTAGATGCTTACTAGCTGTGTGACCTGGGTAAGTCACTTACCCCTGTTTGCCTGTTTCCTCATCTGTAAAATGAGCTGGAGAAGAAAATGGCAAACTACTCCAGTATCTTTGCCAAGCAAACCCAAATTGGGGTCACAAAGAGTTGGACACAACTGAAAAATGACTGAACAAGAAGAAAACAAGCATTTCCTTATCTTTGCACAGGAGTATGTACAATATGCTTTTCCATTGTGTTCTGTAGTTTTTATATTTTATCTTGTTTGGTTTCTAACTCATCTCTCCATGGAATACTTAGGTAAAGACTGGCTTGAAGGTGGGACATTGATGAGATGACTTTATCATAACATTTAAAAAGAATTTTATTGACATTTTAAAATTTTTTTGTATTAACTACATTTCTCAGTATATTCCTCCCTTCTCAGGGAGAGCCATCCCTTGTAGTAAAAAAAATGGGAGCAAGCATTCAGCAAAACTAACCAACTTATCAAAAAGGTTTGATGTCAAAAGCAATATTCCACATCAAAAGTCCCCCATGCCCTCAAGGAAGGGGGAGGAGAGAGAAGGTAATATTTTGTGTTTCTGCTTTTAGCCAAGCTTCATCACTATAATTTCCCAGCATTCATATTCAATTGTTCCGTTGCTGTTGTTTGTTTTTCTGGTTCTCCTTCCTTCGGTTTGAATCAGCTTGTGTAAATCTACAGATTTCTTACAGGATATTCTTATAGAAAATTATTTTCTGTCCTTAACATATTCATCATTTCTTACAGTGTATCTTATATAGATATAATTCCATTATATTTATGTTGTTTAGCCTTCCCCCAATTGATGGATATGTGATATCATTTTTAGAAATATTCATTATGGTTCCCACACAGAATATAATAGAATCAGGTATTAAGAACCCAAGTTACAGAAAGGAGGGAGGATCTCTAGGAAGGAAGAGAACTTGAAGTTCACCAGCTGTTCCCCCAAAGACATGCTTGGTCAGAAGCGGGAGATATTGCTACAGTTGTCTTTGATGTTCCTCAGATAGCAAACAACTGAACTCATTCTGAGGGCTGCTGAGGTTCAGGAAAAGAATCTTTTATCTGGTGATAATGGCCTGGCTTCCAATAAACCCTCTGGGCAGAGACAGAAAAAACCCAAGAAAACAATCTTTTCCTATATAACCTTTTCCTGAATTTCTGCTGGTAGACTGTCTGACATGTTACTGGAGTGTTAGCTATGCACTTTGGCTCAACTGCTTGACAGCTGTTCCTCATTACATCAACCAACTGAGATATGAAGCCTCCCTAAGACATAGCAATAAGTCACTTAACCTCACTTAATCTTAATATCCTTACCTATAAAATAAGGGTGATATAGTTGCCCTATCTTACTGAGGTTAAAAAAAAAGAAAGTTTACTTTAAATCAATATACAAAAAAATTAAGTGTAATAGGGGAAAAGGTCTGAGAGAGGCCTCATGAGCTTATTCACACGGTATCTCTCCACACAGAAGGGGCTGAGGAGATAACTTCCAGGATATACAAGCAAGAAAAGAGCTTTGGAAAGACTGTGGAGCATGGATAGACATGCTGTAATTAGGTTCTGGTTTGCTAATCATATGATTGGGTGGATCCTATTTTGCCTGGCCACATGGCTGGGACTCTTGACTTCTTTAAAAAGGTCTGAGTCACCTTTGGCCACCTCTTTGCTCTCTTTAACTCTAGGAAAGCCTGGTGATTCTTCCTCTCACAGTGTCCACTGGGAGTCATGTTGTAAGGAAAACAGTCTCTGACACCATAGGGCCCTCAGAAATGAACACTGCTCCCTTGACTTTTCATTTCCCATTTTCCATTCTAGAGGCAGGGTACAGAGTCTCCAAAGACTGGAGAGCAAGTCAGAGAAATCCAGGAGTTGGAATTCAATCTGGCCGGTGCAGCATCAACTCTGAAGCACAAAGAACAATCTTTGGGAGAGCCATTCTAGACCCAAAGCCTGCAAAGCTGAAATGAAGACTTGTTCAGTAGTGATGCTGTCTTTGGAGGTGAACTTAGTGAGACTATGTAGAAACTGAGTTAAGTTTTTAATATGCTTACATAGGCATTGTGATGGTATAGAGAAGAGCATGCCCCAGAGATACTGGGTAAAATGTGCGTGTGTTTGTTTTTGCAGTAGCTTTTAGGTAAATATTCCTTTGTAAAAGCTATCTGATGGAACTGGAGTACCAGTGAAAAATGGAAGGAAACAGCTAGTATATGTTTAAGCACATGACTACTGAAAAGCAAGACATTCTAAAACTCAAGAGTACCCTGGAAACCTGGGGTATGATAAAATTAACCTGACTCTGAGGGAGTGGGGCCAGAATATATACTTTTTATATACTCCTAAAAATCCTTTTATAGGATTTTCAATATTCAATAAACATTCATTAAGCATCCACTATGTGCCAAGTACTGTGCTAAGCACTGGGGATAGAAAAGAAGCAAAAGACAGTCCTTGCCCTCAAGGAGCTTACAACCTAATTGATTTCCTCTATGACATTTTTGATGGCTAATGCCATTTTCTATAACAAGTAAAAGCGTCCTGGCCAGTAAGAAGATGTTGGTTGATAATCCTGATTATTGCTATAATGACAAATCAGAATCTCTCTGTTTGTAGAAGATAATTACAGCCATCAAAGCTGAGATAACTTTGTAAAACAACTATATTTAGAAGAAATTTATCCTTTTTCTTGTTCCCCCCCCCAACTTCCAATTTCTACTGCCCTGATATTTACATAAAATATGATCAGAAATTAATTTCCTCTTGCCATTTATTTTCCACCTAAAGGCATAACTAGGGACAGTGTGGGAGGTGGAGGATAAGAATTCAGACTGAAGGAAAATAAAATCTCTTAGCAAAAGAAAATAACAGCAGGAGAGAGGAAACAAAATTCAGAGGGAGAAGCAGTAAGTTAGAAAAGAGAGAAAACTCAGAATGATGATGAATGGGTTGACCTCACAGTCAAGAAGGGACAGGCGTAAGTACCAAATAGCCTAGCTATGTGATTTTCCTGACTCCTCTCACTTAACCTCTCAATTCTTCAAGCAATTCTTGAAGACTGGAGAAAAATATTCAAGAAGTGTAGGGCGCTGTTTTAGGTTTCTTTTTAATTCAAGAAGAAAAACAGGGAAAGAAAAATAATCTAAAATTATACTGAAAACATATGTTACTAAAAATGATATATCTTTATAATGAGACAAGTTCTGGTTGGGCTACGAACAACAAAATCAAGACCCTGAGAAGTCCCTGCTCATTTTATCTTTTTCTTAACCATCTGCATCACTTTCTCCACTTCTAATGGCCCTTCCAAAAGCTTTGATGTCCACTGTCTATTTAAAGAGGAAATAGACAAGGATGGAGACGGTGTAGAGTGAGAAACATCCCCTACCTTACGATAAGATTGAAACGAGGTGTGTTTTACTAACTGATGCCTGATCTTAGCATCTTCTGAGACCATAATCCTTCCCTCTGAGAATTAATTCCTCCGTATTACCTTGCTATCTTTCTATCTAGATGGCTTTCCTTGCTCTGCTCAAACCAGGAGTTGACCCCATGAACCTTAACTTGATCTCTGGTCTTCAAGACCTTCTGTTTGCTTGTGATTATGGGCCTCTGGGCCTTTATCCTGAGCCTGATAGCTCCTGTCACTCTGACCCTTCATGAGTACCAGAACTTAAAAATGGTTCCTTTCAGGGGCGGAGCCAAGATGGCGACTGGAAAGCAGTAACCGGTGTGAGCTCCCCTCCAAGTCCCTCCAAAAACCTATGAAAAAATGGCTCTGAACCAATTCTAGAACTACAGAACCCACAAAGGGGCAGAGGGAAGCAGGACTC
>JAQQSZ010020905.1:0-10037 GCA_028646595.1 Phalanger gymnotis
AAAAAAAAAAAAGAAATAAGCCACCATCAGGTTTGTGAATGTTTTGTGGGTATGGGCTTAGACTCACGGATCTAGACTTTTAATTTCTTTCTTGGGTCAGCTTCCTTGCAGCTTCTACCAAATCTGGGGTTCAGAATTGTTGGTAGCCATAGTTCCCCAATCAAGTCCCCTATGTCTTCCCTCAAGGATTTTTGTTCATTTATTTCTTTATACTTATCCAAAGTATAAGCAGAAAACTTTTACTTTTCAAGAAGTCCATATATCAAGAAGTAAAATATGATTATTGCTTGGGAAATTGTGAATCTAGGCTCCAATTTTTCTTGTTAGATTCTGATGCAGAATTTATTATGCAGCTCCAAGAAGAAAGATTTGGTTTATATTGAAACAGATGTGTGAGCTAAAATATCAATAAGCTTGCTTAGTATAGGCCATTATTAATTTAGTTAAATAAATTGCTTAAAAACCCAACTCCCTGTTGTATTAGGTAAAAACTTTCCTTTGGTCGCCAGTCATTTTCTTTTTACATCTGGGAATGTTTACACACTTTTGAGTTAGAATAACTGGTCCAGTGTTAGAGCAGAAGCATCTTAAAGCAATCATCTTTAATAACATTTCTCAGCTGGATAGATTTGCTGCCTAGTACTTCATAGAGCTTGTGTCCATAGATTTTACATTGCCTTAACTTAGTTGTTTCAGCAATTACAGTGGTGATAGCCTGAAGACAGGCAGTGGTTTTCCACTGTGGGCTGACTTCAGGTTGAATTTTTCATTTATCATCTGATTACACAGCTATAACTTGATCTGAAAACTACTACAATAGTGGCGAAAAATAGGGAATCACCTTTAATGTAATTTCTAAAGGAATTGGCAGGACGATTCTCCTGCTACACTCTAAAACTAAATTAGCTTTTTCAAAGTAGCAACCACCATATATCACTAGGTCACATTTTTTGTGATCTCAAAGAATAAAAATCTCTGCTATTCATCATTATTGCAACCTGGGTCAAGAGAATTTTTGAAGTATGTCATGGTTTTTGAATACAGCTACCCAGGGCGCTATTTCTGTGTTAAACTTAATGAATGGTATTTCAACCAAATGATATTTTTCTTCCAATATTTTGTTGAAACAAAGGTACACATGCAAGAATAAAGTATTACATCAGAAATAATGAATAAAATATAGCTATGGTGGAGTTGTGTGTTCAGCTCCAAAATGTTAAAACATTAAAAAAAGACACTGGTACAGTTGGTTTTAGAAATATTTAAAATAAATAATACCTACATAAGAATGAAAGAATGGATAGATCATTTTGTCCATCTGTGTTTTCTGGCCCAAATGTTTTATCCCATTGATACTTGTTCTTTCTTTCATAGGCCCAATTTTAAACGGTAACTTAGCTACTTGAAAATTTTCATGTAACATAGAAAATTTTAACTTTTTATATAGAAACCCTGACAGGTTTTGGGGACTAGATATTGAGCGAATAACACTTGAAGTAATGGGATACTTTTTGTTTAAACAAAACATTTTGTTGCTAAAATTGAACTTACTAACTTTCTCATATTAATGATGATGCTATAAAGAATTAAATTCAACATAAATTTATAGCTTGATGAGACCTGAGAGGACATCTAGTCCCCTCCCTTGGTTGAGACAACCAAGTACAGTGGCCAAGCTATGGAGCTTGATTTGGGTCACTATTCCAGAGTTGGTTGATTCCTCAAAGGTAGAAATAGCAACCAGAGCCAATCAACATAATTTAATTTTTCTCAAATGATTAAGGATCTTTCAGGGCCCCAATATCATTCTTTTGGACATTATTTCTCATTTTTTCGTAATATCTATGTAGAAGGAGTAGGTTAGACTCAGTCATTAACCCTTTTTAATTCATAGGTTCCTACCTATCTTTCCTTCAAATCCTTTGAAATCTGATTTTCCAATATCTAACTCCATAAGATGTTTAAAGAATGAAATCTCTCTTCAATGTTCTATCATTTCCCTGTTCCAGGCTTGTGATCTGGTTCTTAAACACTCCACCAATTTATCCAGGTGGTCAGCTGAATATTCTGAATAGGAAAAAAAGCTTTTGTTTTGTGTTGATCTTCACTGAATAGTCTTCATTATAATTTCTCATTCTGATTCCTAGAGTTTTTATCCTAAATATACTTCCCCCCAACACACACAGTGCTATGCACTAATCCATAACCATATTCTGATCATAAATTTCTCCTCACCAAGTGTCAGTGAAACTTATGAGGTGTCGCAATCTTTAGTTCTTCTTTCTTGTTACCCAAACTTTGGGCTTTGGGGTATTCCAATTTTTTCCTAGTTCTTTTCTTTGAATTTTGTCTTATGCGTACTTTTGATTATCTTCAATGCTATTCAGTTATTCAACTTTCTACATTGTATCTACACTTTGGTAGCTGATTCGATGGAGTATATGTACATGCATATGTGTGTGTGTGTGTGTACATGCATGCATGTATATGTATGCCTATATGTACATGTATGTATGTATACATGTATCCAGGGGTATGTATGTGTACGTGGGGGGGTAAGGGCAAGCAAAGTGAGAACTGGTGTTATTGGCCTTACACAGCCACAGTAGCTATAAGTAGCATCGTTGTTATGTGGGAGTGTGTATATATATGTGTGGTAGTGTGTGTGCATGTGGGGTGTGCATGTATGTGTGTGAATGTGTGCACATGTATGTGTATACATGCATCCATATGTGTTATGGGTGCATGTATGTGTATGTATTGCAGTGTGTTTGTATAGATGTATATGTATTTATGTGTACACATGCGTATATGTCCATCTATAATATATAGAGATATGCATATATGTTTCTATATGAATGAATGTGTGTGAGTAATGTTTTTCCTTGCAATTCTCTTTTAGTTTGAAATGCTTTTGTTTAGCTAGCCTTTGTTAGATGTGCTCCACCCCAGATTATGCTCATTTTTTAAGCTGTGGCCCAGAAAACAAACAATTCTTTGACCACATTTTCTTATATAGCTATTCGCTTCTCAAATTAATCTTTTTTTCTATTCTGTGTCTCTTACTTTTTTGATCAGCATTGAGGAAAACACATCCATATATTATTTATTTTTCATTATTATTAATTTTCCTTGTTCATATCTTCACAATCGGGTTGTATATGTACGTGTGTATATATCTGTGTATATATGTACATAAACATATATACATATATTTTATATATTTATGTATAAATATATATTTGTATTTAATTGTATATAATGTAATTTATCAAATATATTAATATTTAAATTTAGTATTAAGTAGGTTAATATATTACATTTTGTGTATGTATGTATTTATATTTAGATTCCTCCTGGCAGTATCATCTCTTTCTTTGTGAATCACCAGAAGTAGGCAGTAAGTCATCTGTTTTTAAAAGTCTTGATAAATCCTCTGGTGTACCTTCTACAGGAAGCTTTTCTCAACTTCTCTTAAATCTAGTACATTCCCTCTCACAATTATTTCCTATTTACCCTGCATATAGCTTATTTTGACATCTTGGTTTGTTTGTTATCTCCTCCATTAGAGCTCCTTGAGGGCAGAGCCTGTTTTTTTCTTTTTATCCTCTTTTTGTATTCCCAGTGCTTAGCACAGTGCCTGGTACTGAATGTGTTCTAAATAACTTGGGGTCCTGGCTGTATGCTCTGGAAAAGATAATTTATCCTGTCTATTATCATCAGGGTAACTAATAACTGTCTTAGTACCTCTTAGGAGGGAAATAGCAGCCACCATTACTCTTCATGTCTTTCCTTTACCCTAAATGCATGTTCTCTTCACAGATATTTTCTCTATATCTATTGTGTCATTTTTTGAGACTAAGCAGCTGTTCCCTCTTTGGAGAATCTGTCTCCCTCCATTTTAGGTCTTCAAATTTGTTTGCAGGTTCTTAACACGTGTTTGTCCTTTTTCTTATGTTTCTTCTTTGTGAAATATTCTTCCACACTCCAATCCCCTCCTCCAGTCAGATTATTTTTGCTCCATAGAATACTCCCTTTTTTTAAAGGAACATTTAATTGTCCCTGATAACTTGGAATTGGGAAGTGTTGCTCAAGGTTCTATCACTTTCTCTGACAGTAGTGAAAACAGCCTACACTTGGAATAGAACTGTGGCAGAAATTTCTTGCTCAATGCAAGTAAAAAAAATGTTCTGGGTCCCATATTTATCAAAATGTTTAGCCTTGTTCTTTTAATCTATGTGGGCATATACACCTGACCTTTAAGAACCTCAGTAAGACCTTTACAGCCTTAACATCACTTAGTAACTTGACAGACACACAAAAATTCCTTTCCTTCATTTCCACAATTCCAAACCACATCCCTCCCAGGTTCATTCCATCCATATGACCTATTTTCCCTGCCCACCAATCCAATCTACTAAGTTGATATACCTGCCTTCTTATTTATCCATTTTACTATCTTTTCCTTTTCCTGCTCATGAGTCATTTATCCTCGAATCCTCTTCTGGTTGTCACTTTTTAAACAATTTCTTCATTTTTTTATCCCAAATTCAATTTCTGCCTTTATTCACAAATCTGAGCTGTTCCTTTTCCTCCTTTGGCTCACTCCTTCCTTTTCTTCTTATTTTTTTCCCCACAAAATAAAAAAAAACAATTTTTTCCAGGTTTCTTTGTCAACTTCACTAAAATAATCTCCTACATTGTTTTATCAGTTTCTTTTGATTTTCCGGCATTTAAAATATTTGTGATTGATTCTCTATCAATAACAGTGTTTAACTTCAGTCTCTCATCAGCTTCCACCTATTCATCTCTTTCACAGATTTTATTGATTACATTTGAAGGAATATCTGTTAACATTTAAGGATGTTAACACATTTTTTAATCTTAATACCTATTCTAAAGGCTTCAAATTATTTTTCATAGAAATAATACAAGTTTTAAGGCATAATATCAGAACAGAACCTTCTCCAGGATCTTAATGCACTATTTTAATGTGATTTAAGATTTGTACTTTGGAGAAATTGCTGTAACAACAATGTTACCTGCTGTTGCTGTGGGGGTGTAAGACCAATATCACTAGCACACAGGAGGACTGCTAGCACAGGTTCTTTGATCTGCTTTTCTAAAGGAAAGAAACTTAAAAAGCGTCAACAATCTTACTTTAATCAAGCATATATGTATACATATATATGTATGCATATACATATTATACATATATGTATGTATATATATGTCATTTACCTAGTGCAGGGGAAAAGTCAGCACCCTGAACTTCAGAGAAAATACAAACAGAAATTATAAGCAGCAATTACATAAACGGAGCAAATACAAACAGCAAAGATCAACAGACAGGACTTCCGACTGTCTGACCAAAAGCAATACACACATAGTTACCAGAGAGATAAGCACCAACATCTGGGTTTTTCAAAGCTAGGGGCCCCTTAACAGCTACCCAGAGTCTCATCTGGCTACATCACATGAACACTCTTCCCATGAGTAAGACCCAAAGCAAAATGCTAACGTCGGAGTATATATACACTTCTTCAGGGTCAGAGGGCATCACAACCCTCATGACCCAGGCTTATGTGAGTCAAAATCAGGTGACTTAGGCTTCCATGTGATTTAACTAGGTCACCTGGGCCTATTAATGGATGGTAAAGATCTTCCCATTAAGTAAAAATATGGTAACAAAACATTACTTATGATGAGATTTCTGACTGAAGGAAAAAAATATATAATATGGAGACTGAAAGTCTCCCTAAGTTTTAAAGTAACTACCAATTCCTCCGTTTTAAGGTCTGAAATGTTCCTGTTGGACTGAAAGTTTGACTAGTGGTGGGAAAGGGGAGTAAAAAAAAGAGGAGTTATTTGATTTACATTTCATCTGCAAGGAAAGGAATAAATGAATAGATTTTTTTGGATCATAGAATTGAACATTAGAAATAAAATAGTTCAACTGTTTTTATGGATAAGGAAACTGAAGCACCATGTAGAAATATGAAGTATCAGGAAAGTACTTTTTTTTAACCTTAAAATACCGCACAAATGGGAGTTAATTTTTTATTATTCCCTCATGTTCCCTTCTTCCATATCTTGTCTTTAGTCATGTGGGACCTTCCAAAGCTTTACGGTTTCCTTTGATTCAGAAGACTTCAATATGAGTGCCAGCTCTTCTCGAAAGAACTGGAGGAAGAACCAGCATTTTCTCACCCTCAACCTCTCCCCAACCATCTTTGACCATCTTCAAATGGACGATGTAAACTAGATAATGTCTAACGTCCCTTTAAAATCTATGGGTCCTGTGAGTCAATGAATTTACAATTACCTTGCTGAGGGATCCAGAATCCTAAATCTCTTCCTTGTTCTACATATTCTCTTAGCTCCCATGCCACCAATCTTCCCTTCTTGAATACAATTCAAATGCACTGTACTTTGTAGATTTTTTTCTGATAGGAAAATTAATTTAAGTTAAAGTGGGGTGTGACTATATAAATAATACAGTCCAACATCCCTCATTTTATTTATAACAAAACTTTTCTCCAGAGAGGGGAAGAGACTTACTCCTTTGTTCTAGGTAGTAAGCAGCAGAGCTGGAAATGAAACCCTTATCTTCTCTCTCTAAATCCAGTGATCTTTCCCCTCTGAAACATTGCCTCCCACCTCTATCAACTCATGATTTTTTCTCTTTGTTTTGTATTTTCCTCTTGTATTTATTTCTGATATCCTTACTAACAAAGTCCTTGAAACAATTCAATCCTTGAAACAATCTTAAAAAAGTGTTTTGCTGTTTGCAAAGAGGAGTCAAAGGGGGAAAATGGCCTTTCCTGTAGGTTAAGTGGATGGTAGGAAACTAGTCTTGAGAATAAAGGTGGTAAGTGTAAGAAATCTGAAGAAAGCACCAATTGGGCAGTTTCTAAACTCACTGAGAGAGAAAAAATGGAAGATACAATATGTTTGTGACATTATGTACCCTCCCATACCTATATACATGCAAAATATGTTTTATATTTAATAAACAGCAAGTTATATATAGTGGCTACTTAGATTAGAAATTAAACACACACACAGGCACATACATAAATTCCTATGTGTGTATATATGTATGTGTGTTTGTATGTATTTAGAATGATGCCCTGGTCCATGTCAAATCAAAGAGATGGAGGTTACATATATTTCAGTAAAACATAGTATGTTTTCCTGATGGTAAACTCCACATTTTTCTAATATTAAAATAGTCAGATAAGCCTAGATGCATAAAATTCTCCTTTCTCCAGATACAAGCCAATGATGAAACCAATTCAAATTAAGCACACCTCATCATCTATGAGTTACCTTGTGTTCTGTAAACAATAGGTAAATAAAAGCTTTAGGATACTTGCACTTTTCTGCTACCAGAGATTTTCTTTTATAGATGAGCCTGCAGTAATACATAAGAAAGTCAACTTATCCCCTTTCTTTTTAAACATAGTGGCATATGATTCACTTACACCTGCTAGGGCAAAATTTGGCAAGCATTGCCAGTGTAGCAGCCATGTCAGCACTATCAAATTGTTCAGGAAATAGACTGTATTTAGCAATTGCTTTTCCTAAAAGTTCACAAATTTGTTTTGTAGCTTTATGATTAGATAATCTTTTCACCCCTGAAGACAGTGAGCTTTCTAATACCATGTATAAAATAGCAAAAATATATTTGAAAATATATAAAACCTATTGTCCAGTCATTTTTGAATCATGTCTGACTCTTTGTGACCCCATTGGAGGTTTTCTTGGGAAAGATACTGGAGTAGTTTGCCATCTACTTCACTAGCTCATTTCATAGATGAGGAATTGAGGCAAGCACGATTAAGTGACTTCCCCAGGTTCATACAGCTAGTAAGTGTCTGAGATCAGATTTGAACTCATGAAAATGAGTCTTCCTGATTCCAAGCCCAACACTCTAACTATGCCACTGAGTATAATAGATAGATATTTTCATGATTTATCATAAAAATAATTTTAAAAATATTGCCTTTATTGTCCTATCAACAATGTCTAGCTGGGTCCTTAACCGTGTGTGTGTGTGTGTGTGTGTGTGTGTTTGTGTGTGTATGTGTGTGTGTGTGTGTGTGTGAGAGAGAGAGAGAGACACCAACCTCTTTGGAAGTCTAGTAAAGCCTATGATCGTTTCTGGTGAACAGCTTAACAGAATAATGTTTTAAATGAACAAATTAAAATACATAGGAAGCCAGTAATATTGAAATACAGTTATCAAATATACATACATACATATACATATATATACATATATATATACATATATATGTGTATATATATATATATATGTATATATATATATATATATATTTACATTGGAACAAAAAAAATTGCTTTAATTGGATGGCACCAAAGTAGTCATAGTAAATGATGAGATGTTGGAATACCTGAATCTACAATTTAAAATACTATAAAGCATGCAGGTGAAATAAAAGGCAAAAGCAAAGTTGCATCAGCTTTTTCTGTTTTGCAAACAACCATCAGAAATAGAAATGTTACAGTGATAGAAATGGAGTGTCTTTTAGCTGTATGGATTGAGGATTGTAATCCAAATCACATTGCTCCTAGAGCTCCTACTCATACAATGATACAGGTTTATTTGAGGCAGTGAAAGACAATGAAAATGAAGTAGATAAAAAAGAAACTTTTACTGCAAGAATTGGTAGGTTTGATCACTTTAAAAATCAAATACATTTGCATGATATTAAAATTATAGCAGAGACAGCTAGTAGAGATGGGGTCACAGCAGTTAAATACCCTAATGGTTTAAATAATAGAAAAAAAGATGAATATATTCATTAACACATTTTTAATGTGGTTGAAACAGGCTCATTCTGAAAAAGATTGCTTTCCAGAATATACATTACCAAGAAAGAAAAAAAAAACTCAACCTGGATTTAATATTTACGGATTGCCTAACAGTTTTATTGGGAAGTAATGTTGAAGTATATTTAAATGAAAACCAATACTTATTTATCATTCTCCAAATCCTTGCACTTCAAGATGCTGCAAACATTGATCATTTCTAGTTCTTTGACCTGGAACCAATTACCATATTTTTACATATAATGAATGTGAATTCAAATAATTCAGCTACTTCAAAGGATTAATTATTCATACTGATCAGGACCTATCTATACAGTCAGGCTCATATAAGCCCTGTTAGCTTCTCCTAAAAATGGGGTGGGAGAGCTTGGAACATAGCATTCCAAAAGGCAAGAGATAGAAGCTTTCAACCTTTAAGAATCTGGATGGAAAATTCCAAAATCGGGAGGAGCCAAGATGGCGGCATGAAAACAGCGTCTTACTGGAGCTCTCTCACAAGTTCTGTCAGATTCCTATAAAAAAGTGAATTTGAGCAGATTTGAGAGAGTTAGAAACTGTGAGCAGTCCGAGTGGGGCAAATTTCCAAGCTGGGAGAGTCTGAAAGGCCGAAGGCACGAATCTGTAGGCTTGGAGAGTGCTCGGCGTGTGGAGCTGCTCCAGACCAAAGAGGAAGCGGCAGGCCAGGAAACCCATGTGGGAGATAGGCTGGGAGAAAGCTGGGTGCCCAAAACCGGTGGAGATCCCCAGGCCTCCCAACACAGGATGGCAGTCTGTGGAAGTGACGAGAGGCAACGCAACGCCACCAGCCATGAAACACCAACTCCTGAGGCTTGCAGCAAAAAGGTATGAAATGCGGCTTCTTGAACTTCCCAGAGACATAATGGCCAGGTAAACGGCTCTAATCCTTCCTCCCCTCACCCAGAGAATTCCTCAGAAAAAAAAAAAAAGAACGCTGGAACAAAGGAGATAGAAGTGGGGCTTCAGTGGCCAAATAGTAGAAGTTCGTTAGTCCCAGAGGGGCACAGCTGGCAGGGGTCAACACCAGGAGCCCAGACATACTCTTGCTCCCCTAGGGGAAGTATCAGACATCAGCTCAAACAATAAAGAACCGAGACCATTGCTGAAGAGCAACAGTGCTAGAGAGCACCCCTAGGGAAAGAGACATCAGAGAGCCAGAT
>JAQQSZ010020906.1:0-10036 GCA_028646595.1 Phalanger gymnotis
ATATATATATACATATATATGTATATATATATAAACATAGTAACATATGTCAAAAGAATCCTATATGCATACAGAGAGAGATGAGATAAAAATGAGAGATAGAGAGACAAAGGTAGTGGGGGAGAGCATTTCAAAATGGAAGAAAGAGTTCTTATTGCCTTGGTCACCTCTAGAAGGGTATGAGACTATTGGATCATCACAATGCTTTGTGGATCCATCAAACTACAAATATATATATATATATATATATATATATATATGTGTGTGTGTGTGTATGTGTATACATATATATACATATACATATATATAAGATGATAAAGTTATATTAGAAAAGCAGTAGCAAGAGCATTGAAGTAGAAAAGAAGTTATATATGGCTAAGATGCAACCACAAAGGAAGTGCTATGTGGATAAGTAATGAAGAGTATTGCTTTGGGGCTTGGAGTGTGAGATGACTGTGAGTAGCATATAAGTCTTAGGTAATTTTTAGCTCTAACTGCGACAGATACTTTCTTCTCTTAGGTTCAAGTTCAGTCTTTACTTTGAGACCTTAGGCAAGTCACTTAACATCTCTGTTAATGCCTCTGTTTCATCTGCAAAATGGAAATAAAATACTTCAATATTTTGCTTCATAAAATTGATGTAAAAATCAAATGATACAATGGCTGCAACATGTTTTGTAGTGCTTGTAGTGAGAGTGATTGAGAGAGAGATTTATATCTATATCTATCTACCTATTGCTCAAACTCCTACAAAACATATCGTGCATATATATGTATGCACACATATGCATACCCAAATAAGTGTATGCATATGTATATATGTGTGTATTCAAATACGCATATACATGTGTGCTTATATAATAACGTATATCATATAGCAAGTGCCATGCTTTGCAATGTCAGGCTATGTTATGTTACATTATGTTATGTCATCTTATGTTATATCATATTGTATCATATTATGCTGCATAGGGAATGTATGGTGATTACTGTTTAAAGTTAATATAGGTATGAGACCAGCTAAGGTGAGCAAGCAGGAAAAAAAAATACAGCCCAACTTTCCTAAGCAACTATTCCAACAAATTCCTAGAAAGAGCAGCAGACCAAGTCCAGATTGAGAAATACAAGAGAAAAAAAACAAAAACAAAATAAAAACTTTTCATTTGTGAAAAATGTCATTTTTCTATCCCAGGTCTTCATAAGAAGACAGACCAATAACTGAGAAAAGGACAGTACAGACTAGAGCTTTCCAGCACAGACACTGAATTGGGCTTTGTAGTTGTGCAGTAGGTCAATAAAAGGTCCAAGATCCAATAGTCCCTGGCACTAAAAAAGAAAATAAAAACAGGCATAGGAGAGAACTAACAAATGTGCCAGTACTTCAGAGCTGTGTCTGAGATAACAGTTCAGATGGGAGAGGGGGACTCACAGTTTGGAAGGAGGAGGCTGGCCTATGCTGAGGAGTGGCAGAGAAGAGCAAAGAAAGTCCTTTGGTCTGAAGTTGAGTATTGGACAAGAAGGAACAAAAGTGAGAAACAGATGTGTTGCTCAGACCCTAGAGTGGAATCTCATATTCAACATCAATTATGATCTGAAGCTTTTAGCCAGTAACCAGGACAGGAAGCATAGGAAAAAGAAAAAAAGAGGAGGATAACTTCAGTTCCTTTATTCTGGACCCTCAAAATCTGATATCTAGTTGAGAGGGGTTGGAGATTATAGAAAGCAAAATGGACAGTTGTGTTTATTTTTCCCCCACAAACAAAACCAATACAGCTAAAATCACAGGGAAAACAGGAAAATAGGAAAAACTATTTGGAGCAAGTTCCTTTTATTGTTGGAGAGACTATGAGAAAACAGGTATATTAATGCATGATAGCTAGAATTGTGAATTGCTCTAGTTA
The DNA here is from genome assembly GCA_028646595.1 of Phalanger gymnotis. Taxonomy (NCBI): domain Eukaryota; kingdom Metazoa; phylum Chordata; class Mammalia; order Diprotodontia; family Phalangeridae; genus Phalanger; species Phalanger gymnotis. Next base: position 1,902 of record JAQQSZ010020906.1, read on the forward strand.
TTCTGGAAAGCAAATTAAAACTATGCCTAAAATGTTACCAAATGGTACATACCCTATGATATAGCAAATATACGACAACTTTTATGGTAGCTCTTTTTGTGGGAGCAGAAACTAGAAACTAAGAGGTGCTCATCAGTTGGAACATGGTTGAACAAATTATAGTATATGAATATATTTAAATGCAATAAGAAATTATGAAATCAATGGTTTCAGAGAAATCTGGTAAAACTTGTATAAAATGATGTGTAACGAAGTAAACATTTCTGGGCAAATCACTTAACCCTGTTTGCCTCACTTTCTTCATTTGTAAAATGACCTGGAGAAAGAAGTGGTAAACTCTGGTATCTTTGCCAAGACAACTCCAAAAATGGGGTCACAAGGATTTGGACATGACTGAAAAATAATTGAAAACTGAAGTGAACCCATCCAGGATAACAATTTATACAACAGTAAGAGCATAAAAAACAAACTTTGAAAAACTTAAGAACTCTGAAAACTTACCATGACTATAGTGGACCATGCCTATACCATGCTACCCAGTCCTTGATAGAAAGATGATAGACAGGGTGTATATTGATACGTATACTTTGTGAATATGGTCAATGTCAGAATTTATTTTGTTTACCCATGTATGTTTGTTACAAGGGTTTTATGGTGTGTGTGTGTGTGTCTGTGTGTCTGTGTTTGAATAGGGATAGATCAGAGAGGGAGAAAAAGAAGGGTTTGAACATTGAGGAAAATAAGTTACATTTAACAGAAATAAAGTTAGTGTAGATATGTTTAGTGATCTCAATGTCAGTAAAATCAGACAGTAGACTAGATTTATTATATCATTGGGTGTAGAAAACATTACAAATTAGAAATTACCTCTGCTAAAATCTCCAGTCATAGAGAGTTGCCTGGGACTCTCAGTACTTGAATTTTACTAGAAAGCTCAGCAACTTCACTTTAAAATATTTTTCTGTGTTTAGTTACTTTAGCAGATGCCTCGCTTTTATACATCAAAGTTCATATGATAATGAATGTATTTGTTATATATAAGTGGTTTACATTCCACTGCAGAGCTCCTTTTTTTCTAACATATATTATTTGGCTACCTGCTCAGTATAGTGAAGATGTTGGCATGGTTAATTAAAATCTCATTTCGGCTGTCAGCAATCAGTTGCCCTAATTTTCAGTCTAGATCCAGGCAGTGCCATTATATACCACAGTGCTTTCTAGGAGACAAGTATTATGTTGTTTATGAAGACAGTTGGATAGCCAAAAGGCATTCATGAAACTTACCTGCAGAGGGTCATGGCAGGGAGTTAAGTGGAATCACCAGCAGTGTAAGACAATAAGGCAAGAAGCCAGGGATTTTCTAGCAGGGCACTTCTGGGGCACACATCATTTTAATGGAATGAAAATTAATGTGCTTTTAATTTCAATCATCTCTGTCTCCCATGGATATGATTTTCCCCAATCTAGAAAATCAGGAAATATAAATGGAAGCTATATATTAAAATGCTTGAAAAAAAAAACCCTGTCACAGAAGACAGTAGTGGTGTATTCTGCTTCATACTTTTCCATTGACTAGGAACTTTAGTATTCACAAGACAACCACACTTTCATATTCAATTACATTAAAGTGAAGTTGCAAATGGATATTATAAATTTACTATTATTGTAGTGTGTATGTGAATGTGTATGTGTGTGATATGTGTGACAATTGCTATAAGCCAGAGTTTATCCTTCATGGACATCTTGTTATCTGTCCAGTTGCAGCAATTCATGTAACTTTCTCTTCCTACACTCTCTTTTCCCCTCCTAACCATATTTTCCACCTCTGGTTCTTACTTTTGCAACAAATCAATGCTAGTACCATTGGTGGAAAGTGTATGGCAACTGACTAGCCTATGATTCACAATCCCAATAGCTCCTCAAACCAAAAACAAACAAATAAAAGCTAGCACATTTTGCTCCTACTCCCAGATATGACATGTATCTATCTTTTAGAATATAACCTAATTAAGGGAAGATTGTGTGTGTGTGTGTGTGTATTTTTGCATGCATGTGCATGTGTGTGAGCTCTGCAACTTCACTGATACACTTCACTCTTTTTTCCTTTTCAATTTTGGGTCCAGATATATGTCCTTTTATAGGCCTACTCATGACAGATTTACTGATGAACTAACATGATGGGCCACTCATTCCACTACATATTATTTTCTGGGCAAGAGGTTTCCTTTATCTATTTGATTTTTCCAGTTGGGTTTATTAAGCCATTCTCTTTTGAGTGGTCATGATTTTCACTGAGTAGCTGTGGAATTTGATAAAACTGGCAAAAACTCTTTTCACAAGTAGTGGCTGAAGGACCTTACTTCTAGAGATTCTTTTGAATACTGTATAAGACACCCTCCACAACAGTGGTGGACACTTGGTGAGCACACACTAGCACTGGTACTCATGATGTGTTAGAAAGGCTCTGGCATATTTGATAGGTTCCTCTTTGGAGAACATGGATGACAATCACACAGGATGGGTGGCACTTTGAACACTGAAGGTAATATCTACGCAGATGAATTCATGGATTCGATGAAATATTGAAGTGTGTCATAAAACAGAGAACACTGGAGGATTTTTCCAGATTAAAAGCTGCTAAATATCATCAAAACTCCATAAAATGGTCATGAATATTTTTGACTACGTACTCATAGGAGAAACATTAATTCATACATTAAAAATAGAGAGTATCCTTGAGGAATCAAGAAAGGATCACATATTGACTATTAAGTAAAAGCCGACTGAAGTTCTATTCTAACACATGACTACACAATACCACGTAAGGGAGGAATTTTTTTTAACAAAAAGATGTAACTGTTATCAAGGGGTAGTTTATTACACATTTTTTTTAATTCTATCATTGTCTTTTTGGAGGTTTCATGAGAGAATACAGAAAGAATTTACCTAATGACAAAATCAAAAATGAGAGAAAATATTCTATAACCATGTTTATCGATTTTAATTTACATTCAAAAATACTAGAAAACATTTTTCCTTTCATCATACCTGTTTTCTTGGTTTGAAGAGAAGATTAAAGAGCACAAAGGCTTGAATGCTAAAGTATTAAAAATGAGTTTAAGAATCAAAATTAATACTGCTTTTTCTACCAAATAATATTTTTAGAATGTCACTTATGACAATATTGCATCCATATTTGTTGCTCAACTATGTATACATACAATAAAATAGGATACTGGGAAAATAAAAGAAGAAACCAGTCAGAGTGCTCAAGAAGATTAAAAAAAAAGAATAGAATGACAATGAATATAAGCAAAAAATGTAATTACAAATCAAACAGCATTTACGACATCAAAAATGCTAAAAATCTATTGTGACCTTGACAATTGTCTCTGCCTTTTTCACATACTGACATTTATTATGAAAATCTGCATTTTAAGCAGAAGTTCCAAATATTTAAATTACAGTAAAAATCCTGGGTGTCTATGTGATAGTAGAAAGACCTTGGGAATATCCTTTTTGCTTTTGATTCGAAACAAATCCAAGAGAAAATTAATTTTGAACTATGTCCTTCCTAAAATTGAAGTTAACAGTAGAGATATTCTCATCACCAGCAGTGAGTATGTAATATTTATTTTCAAATCAATAACACTAAAACCTTTGTTTAATCATGATGATCCATGAGTTTTTTTCAAACAATTTCCCACTGAATCTTTCTTAGGCTAAAATATTCTATTTTTTGAGAAAATCCACTTTTAATGGCGTGTACATTATTTTATCAAGTCCACAAAATATTATAGACATTGTCATCATTGATACATCAAGAAGAACACCTCCTTATGGAACTAGATAGTGAATTGCAAGGAAATGAAAATAAGCAATAACCTAAATCCAAACTGAGACTTTAAATATCGTGTCTTCTATCAATTTTATGAACAATATAAACTTTCTTCTATTAGTTATAAGTCTATAAAATTATTTTATCTTAAATCAATTCATGGTCTCTTTCCTGTAAAGAAAAAAAATGACGATCTCTTTCTTTTAAAGAAAAAAAAAGAAAACCCATTTTTATCAACAGCATAAAAAGGTATTGTGCTGCAGATGTCCCAATATCACTGGTATAAAGAAGTTACTGAAAAAAGTGATATCAGCTTTGATTAATGCCTGAGAAAACTGACAAAAAGGAAAATTTAATGGTGCAAAATTAAAGAAATTCATTCCAGATCTTCAGCTAACATCAATCAGTCAGTTAACAAGGCTTTATTCAGCACCTAATATGAAGTACACCCTGGGGATCCAAAGGAAACAAAAATGAAACACTTCCTGCCACCAAGAAAATTATATTCTATTGTAAAAGACAACACGTATGCAGATAAATATATGTAAAATATATACAAAGTAAATACAAAATTTGTATTTTGAAAAATTGTGTTCAGGAAAATCTTCATGCAAAAGATGTTACTTGAGTAGAGCATTGAATGAAATAAGCCATTCTTTATGTTTTTTAATTAGTTTATTAATTTTTAGTTTTCAAAATTCACTTCCACAAGATTTTGAGCTCCAAATTTTCTCCCTATATATCCCCTCCCCCCAGTCCAAGATGGGGCATAATTTGATATAGGCTCTACATATACGTTTATATTGAACCTATTTTCACATTAGTCAGGTTGTAAAGATGAACTAGAACCAATGGGAGAAACTATGACAAAGAATAAACAAATGAAAAAAAAGAGAGAACAAATAATATGCTTTGATCTGCATTCAGACTCTATAGTTTCTTTTTTTGGATGTGGACAGCATTTTCCATCATGAATCCTCTGGAGCTGTCTTAGATCCTTGCATTGCTAAGAAGGGATAAGTCTATCAAAGTTAATCATCATACATTGTGGCTGTTTCTGTGCATAATGTTCTCCTGATATTGCTCACTTCACTCAGCATCAGTTCATATAAGTCTTTCCAGGTTTTTCTGAAGTTTGCCTGCTCATCATTTCTTATAGCATGATAATATTCTATTACATTCATATATCACAACTTGTTGAGCCATTCCCCAACTGATGGACATCCCCTCAATTTCCAGTTCTTTGCCACCACAAAAAGAGCTGCTCTAAATATTTTTGTATATGTGGGTCCTTTGCCAATTTGTATGATCTCTTTGGGATACAGTCCTAGAAGTTGTATTGCTGGGTCAAAAGGTATGCACATTTTCATAGCCCTTTGGGTACAGTTCTGAACTGCTCTTTAGAATGATTGGATCACTTCACAACTCCATCAACAATGTATTAGTGTCCCAATTTTCCTACATCTTCTCTAATATTTATCATTTTCCTGTTTTGTAATGTTAGCCATACTGATATAGGTGTGATGTGGTACCTCAAAGTTGTTTTGATTTACATTTCTCTAATCAATAGTGCTTTAAAGCATTTTTTCATATGACAATAGATAGCTTTAATTTCTTTATCTTAAAACTACCTAAAACAAGCTGTTCTAAGATGCGAAGATGAGGTGAGGCATGTTTTTGTTTTTGTTTTCTTTTTAGGCATACTGGACAACCAGTGCAAAAGGTTAGAATATGGAGCATTGCACAAAAGCCTAGAGGCCAATTAGGTTAAACTGTAGGTTGTGGGAAAACATGGAATGCACTATATAAGGTTGGAATGGTAAATCTGTGGCCACGTTATGAAACTTGAAAACTAAATAGAGGAAGTTCTATCTGATCCCAGAAGAACCAGATGCCTGTTAGACTTTATGGATTAAGGAAGTGACACAGCCAAGCCTGTACTTAAAAAATATTATTCTAGCATCTGTATAGAGGAAGTATTGGAAGAGAAGGGATTGTGTGAACATGAATTAGGAAGAGATTATAACAGTGCAGGTAAGAGATCATGGTGGCTTGAGCCTGTGATATTTACTCCCTCTTATGAGATGATGGTGACAATGACGATGAGGATGATAACTGTAATTTATTTTACCTACTATTTCCCAGGCTTCATGTTATGCACTTTACAAATATTATCTCATTTGATCCTCAAAACAAGCATGAGAGATAGGTGCTATTATTATCCATATTTCACAAATGAGAAAAGTGAAGCAAACAGACATGTCTTGGGTCATATACCTAATAAATGTCTGAAGCTAGATTTAAATTCAAGTCTTTCTGACTTCAGGTTCAGTCCTCCATTCACAGCCACCTAGCTGACTCTAGTGGAGAGAAAGGGATAAATAGAAGAAATACCTTGGAAGTATAAAATACAATATCTAGTAACTTATTACGTGTGTGATAAGGACAGTTAGAAATCAGTCACAATGCCAAAGCGACCACCCTGGGTTACTGGAAGGATAGTGGTGACATTGAAAAAAAAATGTGGAGCCTGAGAAACATTATAGGATTGGAAAGAAATGCAATGTGCTTAGTTTGGGCCGTGTTAAGTTTGGAATGTCTTTGAGACATCTAGTTTGAAATCTCTGAAAGTCAGATATATGCATGAAGAGCTCAGGAGAGAAACTAGGGATGAACATATATATTTAACAATCAGCCATGTAGAGACAATAACAAAACCTTTCAGAATCTATAGCATTTGAAGTCAGAACATGCTAAATATATAATAACTGGTTCTCTTAAATCATATATATACATATATGTGTATGTATATATATATGTATATATAACATACACATATGCTTTTGTATCTATCTGTATGCACATGCATATATACACACATATGTACATATATGAATGCATGCATGCATATGCACAATACACTTCCAAGTTTAATATGCATTATTAAAATTTTATCACTTATTTAAGCTTAGATAATATACAAAACAGCAAACCAAGTACATATGCTTATACTGACAATTTCACAATTGTTTCTTGCAAAGTTTTATGAATTGATTCTGGTACACTCCTGAATTGAAGAGGAGAGATAAAGGAATTTGTAATGTAGGACATGAAAAAATATAGGTGTAGGAAATTTAGGCCATGTTTATGCAACACACGGTGAAATGGAATTGTGTCAGTTACCTGCCTACTGTCATTTCTCTTCATATTGGAGCCAAAATACATGAAACATGTTCTAAAGAAATATTACACAAAACATTGAGAAGAAACTATGTCAGCCTGAGGAACTCTGGCTTTTGTGGAGGTTAAGAAGAATTATCTACCCTGGCTATCTCTATTGGTGAAATAAGTCAAATAAATGACAAATATCAATCTGTTTGTCTATGTAGATCCATAATGCCAACCGATTTCTTGACTGGAATCTATAAGTGAATAACATAGAAAAGATCATATTGATAAAAGAGTGGGAATTTAAGACATACCAAATCAATTGGATCTCCATATGCTGATGTGGTAGCATTTTCCTCTTCATGCTCTTGCTTTAGCCACTGAAGCAAGTTAACAACCTGTTCATGGTGTATGTTTATAGTGAGTTGTACTTAAAAAACTTGGGAAACATGAAGGCATCAAAAAAAATACCTTCACTTTTTTTAAAAAAATAAATCATTATTTATTTATTTAATATTTTAGTTTTCAGCATTAATTTTCACAAGAGTTTGAATTACAAATTTTCTCCCCATTTCTACCCTCCCCCACTCCAAGATGGCATATATTCTGATTTCCCCGTTTTCCAGTCAGCCCTCCCTTCTGTCACTCCACTCCCTGCCCCCAACCCCTTTTCCCTTACTTTCTTGCAGGGCAAGATAGATGTTTAGGCTCCATTGCCTGTATATCTTATTTCCTAGTTGCATGCAAAAACTTTTTTTTGAACATCTGTTTTTAAAACTTTGAGTTCCAAATGGTGATTCTTGGTTTTAATTCTACCTCCATTGACCTCCGGAATATCATATTCCAAGCCCTTTGATACCTTAATGTAGAAGCTGTTAAATCTTGTGTTATTCTGATTGTGTTTCTACAATACTCAAATTGTTTCTTTCTGGCTGCTTGCAGCATTTTCTCCTTGATCTGGCAGTGATGGAATTTGGCAACAATATTCCCAGGAGTTTTCTTTTTGAGATCTTTTTCAGGAGGCAATCGGTGGATTCTTTCACTTTCTATTTTACCCTCTGGCTCTAGAAATCAGGGAAGTTCTCCTTGATAATTTCTTGAAAGATGATATCTAGGCTCCTTTTTTTGA
>JAQQSZ010020907.1:0-10036 GCA_028646595.1 Phalanger gymnotis
AATAATAGCAGGTCACACTGCTAGTCAAAGATCCAAAGCTAAATTTGAACTCAGGGAGTTTCCAAATCCAAAAGGCAATCTGCTGCAATACCAACTTGCTGGCTCACCTGGGTGAAACAATCATAAGATCATAGGTTTAGAATTGAAAGGGGCCTCAGAGCCATCTACTCCAACTTCCATATTTTAGTGATGAGGAACTGAGGCTCAGGGAAGTTAGGCGAGTTGTCCTGAGCTCATACAGGTGTTAAGTGCCAGGCAGAGCCAGGATTTGGGTAAGGAGGGAGTCAGTTACAAGGAGCTCTTTCTCAAGCATACTAACTGGAGATGGTTTGGTGGATGGAAGGGAAAGTGGTGGCATAGAATGTAAAAAAAAATATTTGTATTTCATTTCACCTTTTTTCCATACCTGACAATTTTGGGAGCCTGTTCTCTTGTAGTGATTTAAGCTATGTGTATCTGATCCAATTTATTTTTCCTATCCGCAATTATCATTGATTCCTAGGTTCCTAAGATCCACAGCTCTCCCCTTTTTGTTACTTCATGCCATCCTTTTGCATTTCATACTATTTTGGGTAGGTTTCCCTCTGAGGTCTTACTAATGAGACACCAGGGTCAAAGTAAATATGTGAGAAATCTCAGGAGTTCTTTCCTCTGTATGAGGATAATTTTTCACTGAGGCCATGCTTCTTCTCTGCAGGGAAATGAGTGTGTGACCTTCATTTCGCATCTACCTGCCTCCCCTTCTTTCCTAATCATTGGTTGACCTAACTGCCATCATTCAGTGACATTTTAATTTGAATATTTTCCCAAAGTATAATGGCTACCAGCCATATAGTTTATTTCTTTCCATTTGAATATAAATATAGGCATATGTATACACACACGCACACATACACACACACATATATATATATATACACATAGATATTCTTCCATCTTGTTGGTTTTGTGACTCTGGATATTAATTTGATTATTGTTCCTAGAGTTGGAAATGGAAATTGATGGGGTATGGGAGGCAGCATTGTTTGAGGATGTTTGGAGAGCAGCAGGCAGTTTAGTGGGTTTGAGTTGTTATGGAGAGCTCTCACAAATCAGGAGCAAGTAAAGCCCTAGGTCAGGAACTGGGTGGCTGGGAAGACAATATGACATGAAGGTAGCCAAAGAATTGCTGTAGTCCGCAGTCTCTCTGAGAAAAGGAGGGAGGTACATTTCCTCATCTATTCTCCAGATCTGAGATTGATCATGTTTTAATTACAGTGTTCAGTTTTGTTTTAATGCTTTTTAGTTTCCATTTTGTAACTTTTCGTATGTTACTAAAACCTTACAAAATACACTCATTAAACATTGAATACAAGAGAGGTGTAGCGACAATGTAGCTGGCAGCTGCTGTGGGGGTGCAAGTCCAACAACACACAGGAAGAGCTGCCAACATAGGTTCTTTGATCTGCTTTTATAAGGAAAGAAACTTTAAGGGGTTAATAATCTCAGTTTAATTAAACATATATATATGTTTATATATATATGTATATATATACATCATTCACTTATATATATACATCACATATATATACATCATTCACTTAGTTCAGGGGGAAAAGGTCAGCCCCCTGAATTCAGGGGAAATACAAAGAGAAATTACAAACATCAACAGACAGACCTTGTCTGATTCAAATCACGATTCATAGTTATCAGAGAAGCACCAACATCTATCTGTCTGGGTTATCAAACCAGGGGGTGGGTTCAATGGCTTGCACAGAGTCTCATCACCCACATTCTTTCAATGAGTGTACCCCCAAAAGTGAAAAGCTAACCTTAGATCTTGTCTACCTGTCTCAGGGCCCTGAGGGCTAGAGGCTCACCATTTAGGGTGTGGGAAAGCTCTCCCAGTACCACAATATATACAGTTCAATGACTTGATTGTCTTAGTGCTGAGAAGTGCTCTGTGGTAAGATAAAAAAGATCCCACTTTACTTGCCCCATTCAAACAAAGGCCAGACTCATTAAAGGCACTTAAGAGAGGGAACAGCAAAAAACCCTGCCCAGATTACCACTACAAGAAGGCCTTCAATATGTAGCATGGATTCATTATGGAAATTTTTAGTTTGATATGGACAAGAATTGCAAAGAATGATAGGACCTGAGTGGGTTACATTATTTATGATTGGAGAGAGTTATTGGTTACCTCAGTGTAATTATAGATCCATCAGAGTAGGAGGTCATTTCCTGGTTCCCAAAACAGATAAGGGATATCTTTTATCTTCTGCTATCCCAAGAGAGATAACAAGATAGATCTAAAGTGAAGATTTTGGACCAGGAAATAGAAGATCTAATACAGGGGAAGATTGGCTATAGTTTACATTCAATGAATGAAAGAGAAAGAACAAAAAGCAGGTCAGCTGTTAAGAAAGAGAGTTGTAGGATAAAACACTAAAGTCTCCAGTGCCAGATGGCCAGAATGCAACCACCAGCATTGAAGAGCCCATCTGGAATACACTTTGTTTTCACTTCTGCCTCTTGGAAATGATAACTTCCTTTAAGACACAGTTCAGGTGCCACCTCATATAAAAAAACCTTCTATATCCCTGAGGGTAGTAATGTTCTCTCCCTCTTAAAATTTATCTTATACTATTTTATTTATTACCTGTATTTATCATTTTGTTTTTGTCCCACCACATAAACATAAGATGAATGACACCAAATACAATTATATTTTCCTTTGTATTCACATAATGTACATTTAATATATACATTTTTGTATTCAATTGAATGGAAATTTATTCAGGTCACTAATAAAATGTTCAATAGAAGAGGGTGAAAGACATATCACTGGTACATTCTACTAGAGTCTTCTTTCCAAGTTCTCTTTGAGACTTTTTGACTATACTTTGTTGCTGGTTTTTCAAACGTTTCTGAACCTACTAAATTAGATACACATCTCATCATTTTGTCCTGAAGGGTATGATGAAAGACAATGTCAAATGCTTTATGGAGGTCCAGTCACTCTAAATCTAAATAATTTCTTTGTACCAGTATAGAAATGTGAGCAAATACCAGTTTCCACACGACCAGACTCCCATTCCCATCCCTTCACATCTTAGCATACTATGGACAGAATATAGAAATATTATGCTCCACTTGTTTGGGGATAGTGATGGGACTGGTCCTGTGATTTTGTTAAGATAAGGAACTTTTTCTGACAGAATGCCTTCTCCCAATACAGTTGGGCACCTGATTTTTAGGTTACAGTCTTTGAAATTTGCTTGGGACAGAGAGTTTAAGTAACTTGCCCAGGGTCATATGGCTAGTATGAGTCAGAGGTAAGAGTCAAACCTAGGTCTTTCTGGCTCCATTCAATGATGACTCTGTGCGCTATGCTCTGCTGTATCTCCTTAGAACCTGTACCTCTGTCATATGTGTAAAACTTACAATTTTTCATAGAATGAGGATTAAAAAAATTGCTAAGGCATAAGTAACAAAAATATGGTTTCACATAATTTTCTTTTTCTTCTTCATTTTATTCTGAAATATTCAGGTTGCTTTATGATTGCTATGTTTATAATAAAAAATAAAATTTATAATAACAAAGATTCTTCAGGAATCAAGGGATTCATCTATCCAGTGGTTCTTGATCTACTGGCCTTTGGTTTATAAATTTTTTCACTTGATTCTTTCTTTAAGCTTCTAAAATTATACTTTCTAGTGAATAGCCTCAGTGAGTGAGTTCTATAAAAATGTTCTATCTCCAGCATCCACTATTAAAATAGAATGGGACAGGCCAAAAAGACAGAATACAGCACACCATGTTAACACCTATGAAATCAGTTATGTTCATAAGATAATACTTCTATGTGATGCTCAATGCTTTTGAGCTGAGGTTAGCTAGAGCAGGAGAGGTAAGGCATCAAAAGAGGAAAGATCTCCTTGAGAAGATGTTCTCTATGAGCTCCCTGAAGTATAGGTTTCAGAACTAGTAAGAGAAGTAGGTACCTTTCTTACTGGCCTTTTATATCTCCATCTTGGCCCATGGCAGGCATTTAATAGTGTCGTGTGTTATTAGAGCATGGAATCATGTGTAAAAGTCATATGTGTGATTTTGCTCCTTCTGAAGCTATCCCTATGAGTTTTCATAAGGCTGTCTTTATGTCCTTATTTTGGGGGCTGTAGTTTAAGAATGGAGTTACTTGAGTAGATGAGGCTATACGACAGGTTGATATGCAGTTATTGGGAAATGTTAAAGAGACCAAAAGAAACCCTCTGTTCTTTTCCTTATGGGGAATGAGGCCTTTGGTATACTGGTAAGCAAGAGGTAATGTCAGCTTAAAGTCTGATGGATGGCACCAGAAATTTGAGACCAGACACCCTTCTGCACTTCACCAGAATTCTCCGATGTTGAGCTTACAGAAATCATCATAAAGGTCTCAAATAAGATACAGACCTTGATTAGATGGGATTCATGTGGGAGAAGGCCTTATACTGGCAGGCCACTGAAAGGAGTTGTAGCACAGCTCTTAGTAGCAGGATGTAGGAACCAAGGATGTATAATATAATGAGGAAGGTAAGGAGGGAGCTCAAGATATAGAACAGAATGTCAGTGGCAGGACCAGGGGCACAGGAAAGGGCCAGCAATGGGTTCATGTCATAAGTAAATTGATCAATGATATTGGAACCACAAAGTGACAACTGAGAGACTTGGGCAGTAGATACTGGATAGCCATGGCAGCCAGCTACTCAGCAGACATCAAATTGTAACATTGCCTCAAGGTCATGATGACTGGGGAGTGCAGTGAGTGTCAAATGGCAAGATAAGGATTACAAGACATGATACACATGAAATAGGCTTCATTTCCAGAAAGGGTGGAGAAATAGAACCGGAGTAATTAGGTAGTGAAAGATCTGGTTTTAGTCTTTGAGAGGAAATTTTCCAACATGCTGGGAACAGTGGAGATAATGTACCACATCTTCAGGAGCACAAAGTTCCCCAGTAGTATGTATGCTGGGGTGTGAAACCTCTTTCCCCACCTCAGTGCACAGATGATAGTTCCATTCTCCGTCATGATCAATATACAGAACAGCAAGAACAATAAAAAGAGTAAGGTTTGTGTCTCTCACCCACCAGGGAAAGCAAAGAGGACAAATTCACTCAGTGTGTGCTCCTGCCTTGTGCATTGGTACTTGAGGTATGGAAAAGGCATGAAGACCCTTATATCAGTTGTCCTGCATCTTTGGTGTTCCTAGGAAAAAGATTTAAATAAAATTCTTTATTTTATTTTTAGCTCAGGAAATAAAACAAGCATTTCCACAACCTCTTAGAATAAAAAAGATGATTGCATATGAAATTGCAAGTCTACCATGCTCAACTTGCCATTCTTTCCAAGTATACAGCAAAGTTATCATGTAAATTTTCTTTCCCCTCATTTTTCCTTCCTCCCCACCAATGCCCTAGAGATGGCTACCGTTAGACATACACATGTGTAGATAAAAGAAATCAACCCATGCATACTTCTATTTATCAGTCCTTTAAAAAAGTATAACTATAACTATAATTCTTTTAAAATTTCCAGGGAGTTTAATGATGCCTTAGTGGGATTTTTATGGTAAACATCTTGTTTATATAGAAACCAATTTGTAATTATCCTGTCTTCTTCTTAACCCACAACCCCTCATTTTTTTTCTACCATTAAGCTGAGGTCTCAAATTTCTGGCGCCATCCATCAGACTTTAAGCTGACATTACTTCTTGTTTACCAGGATACCAAAGGCCTCATTCCGCATAAGGAAAAGAACACAGGGTTTCCTTTAGTCTCTCTCTTTTAAAAAAATTTATTATTTATTTAATATTTTAGTTTTAAACATAGATTTCCACAAGATTTTCAGTTACAAATTTTTTCCCCATTTCTATTCTCCCCCCTACTCCAGGATGGCATATACGGATTGTCCCATTCTCCAGTAAGCCCTCCCTTCTGTCTTCAGATCGTGTCTTCCTTCATAGGTCTTTTGTATTGAATTTGGGCATTTATAATAGTCAAAATGACTTAATTGTTCAAAGTTGTTCTTAAACAATACTGCTATTACTGCACACAATGTGTTCTTGGTTTTGCTCATTTCACTCTATTTCTTGCAATTCTATCCATGTTTTTCTAAAATCACTAAGCTCATCATTTCTTATAGCCCAACAGTAGAGGTGTCTGCTTACATGCAGCTCAGTTAGGTTACCTTTTCATCTTTCTAGCACCAGTTTTTTTCTACTGCTATTCTCTTAAATGTAAGTTATTCCACAGTGAAATTGACTACTACTTTCCTAAAATATGATGTATATTTCTCCATTTTGGTGCCTTGAGTCCTACTGCTTTCTTCCCTTCATATAGTCATTTTATACAGCCTCGTTTAGTCATGTAGTCATCATTTTATAGAGCAACATAAAATATAGCTTTCCAACTGGTTACTCAGAGTTAGGCATGTTTTCGCCACGTACCCATAAAACACATGATTTCTCATAGGAAAACTAAATGGGCTGCCCAGATTCTCTTTCTGGAAATTTATTGGATTTAGGAGCAGTTTAATTTGCTAGGAAGAAACATGGAATCCTAGCAGAGGCAACAAGTTATTATGCAGAAGTAAAGGCATGAAGTAGCAGATCCTCTTTACTTGAAACTATAAAGTAGAAAAGAAAGTCATAATGGAAGATATGTTACTGAAATATAAAGATGAAGGCATAATGGAATTCTGCCTAGCTTATTATGGGATGTTGCACATAGACACAATCCACTAGTGGTAAATTCAAAATAGCAAATTTCTGTATGTCGAGTTTCACTATAATGGGACATACTTTATGACTCTATGCAGGAAGAATAGTAGATTCTAAAGTTAAGATTCACTGTTGGACTTTGGGAACGAATAGAAATATTAGCAGTTTCTCGTTGAAACAGTGTTAGGAGGAGCTGTATTGAGAATGCCAATTTCTAATAGGAGTAAAACCCCACTCTAAAAGGGAAAAGGAGAAAGGGAGGAGTTAGCATTTATATAACACCTACTCTATGCCAGGCTCTGTGCTAAGCTTACAAAAGTTATCTTGTTTGATCATACAGCCAATTGTTATGTGGATTGATATATATTGTGAATTATTGTCCCCTAAAATATAAAAATTATATTCCTCAAAACATTCCAGCACAAAAAAGAGATTCACTGTAGGTGTGATTCAATTCAGTTTTTCAGAGGAAGATGTATATTTGATATATTGATATGGAAAGAGAAGATAGTTTATCTACTATGGTTTTTGCATCATTTAAAAAGTCATGGAAAAAACTAAGAAGAGAAGCCCCAAATTTAGACTTCTCCCTTCATACTACATATAGTCTCATCTAATACCTGATTTCAGGAGTCTTTGCTCCTAAAGTAAGTCTTTCCTCTGATGTACCCTTATTTTTTATGCAACATCTTACAAAGCACTGTCACATTAACCCTGGAACTTAGCTCTGCCAGAGTACAGAATAGATTGTACATGAGCAGAGCATTCTGGATTATTTGTAGTAGTCTGTGAAGAGAGGAAAGCAGAAAAGGAATGATGATCATCATCTTTGATGTTCTCTTTACTTGGAGGTTGATATATCTGGCCTGAATTGAAGAAGAAGCCCCAGGAAAACCTGAGTCACCTTCCTTGATCACTGTCTTTACTACATAAAGTTATGAGGTGCATGATATATGAAATTTCTATTTAGTGGTCAATTGCTAGTAACTCTTGGGGTTTGATCCCTGATGAAGGGGTTTTGAAAGGGATGCGGAGATGGCAAAGGCAGTTAGATTCCCAAGAGACAGAATTTACTTTTCACATAAATGGTTTCCCTGATGTCTCAAGAGTCTTTGGTTGCTGCCTTGGGTCCCTTCTATACTTTCACCTTCTCCCTCATTCATAGTAGATTGGCTCCTGGGCGTAGGTAGGTCCAATGAAGTAACTTTGTGTTTTTGAATATATCTAGATAGGCCTCACCAAAACATCCTTTAGTTTAAAAGGGGAGGGAGTAGTCTACTGAGCAATCATCTTTTCTTGCGAATGAGGAAAATTTCATGATTCATAGGTCTTTCTACCCCCTGGTGAAATATTTGCCTCACACACATCTTCCTTCTAATGAACTTCATCTGTAACAGCATGCTTTTACTTGGCTTATGAACTGCCAATTTACATCATTAAATTTAAGTTATAAACATCTTATTTATTTTCTTTACTTTATACTTTGTTTTTGTAATTTTCTTCATTTCTGCTAAACCATGATATACATATAATTTATTAAACACCTTTTCACATATATTGATATAAACCTAGTCTATGTCATAATCATTTCTCTAATTATATAGCCAGCATCTCCTAAAACAAACACAATATTTCTATTCTCATTCCTACCATTTTTTCATTTTTTTTGTTTTATTATTTTTTAATCTCATTTCTGCAAATCTTATTAGGAGTGGACAGTAGATTGAAAGAGAGGAGTGATTAGGTAGCAATCTATACTCTGAGAAAGTTGTCTAAGAGCACTGAAATATTAATTCCTTTGCCCAATGTCACACGGCTAGGATATATGAAAGGCAGGACTTGAACCCTTTTCTTATTGGCTTCAAGGCTGGCTTTCTGTCCAGTATGTCACATTGCCGCTGCACAGAAATAAATGCTAAGTTAATCGGGTCGGTGGTAGAATGAGGGAAGAGAATGAGCATGTATTAATCACCTACTATGTGCCAGGTTCTATGTTAAATATTTATGAATATTATCTCACTTGATTTTAATTACCCCATGAATTAGGTGCTATTAATGTTATTGTTCAGTTGTTCAGTCATGTCCAACTCTTAGTGACACTGTAGACCATAGTATATACAGGTTTTTCTTGGCAAAAACCATAGTGGTTTCCCATTTCCTTCTGCAGTAAATTAAAGGACTTAGAGGTTAAGTGACTTGCCCAGGATCATGCAGGCAGTAAATACGTGAGGCTAGATTTGAATTCAGGTTTTCATGACTCCAGGGCCAGCATTCTCTCCACTAAATGTCCTAGCTGCCTCCTGATGCTACTATTATCCCCATTTTATACTGAGGGACATGAGCCCGACAGACATTAAGTGACCTAGTTATCTTGGGGTTTACTGGCTAGATTTCTTTCTTAAAGACCATGCCTGAAATCCATTTAACTTAGTCTGTCATTGATTGGACAATAGGTCCATGCCAAAGGACCACTTAATGGTTGCTTTTTGAGTCCTTCTGGTTGAGAGTGAATGTAAATATTAATTTTTCCTCTTGTGACCAGCAACCCTGAGGGTCTTTCCTTCCCAGTTTGATTTTTTTTGATTAAAGGGCCATCTCTTGATTCTATTCTTAAACAGGACTATTCACTGAATGAGAGTTACCTCACTCAAAGTGAGACCTGAGGAAGACCTTAGCTTCAAAAGACTAAGTTCTCCCACTGCATCCTGAGCCATGTCTAGTCATTCTGATCTATATCTGGCCACTGAGCCCAGATGTCTCTGGAGGAGAAAGTGAGGCTGGTGACTTTGCATAGCCCTTTCTCACTCAAATCCAATTCATTTGCAAGTCATGTCATCATCTTGGAGATATCAAGGTCTTTCTCACCAACAAAGGACAAACCACAACCACAACCTGTAAGAGTCATACATCTAGTTAAATGTCTGAATCTGGATTTGAATTCAGGTCTTCCTGACTCTAGGTCCAGTACTCTATCCTCTGTGCCATCTAGCTGCCCCATTGAATGAAAGAAAGGAAGTACAAAGTGAAGAAAGAAAGAATAAAAAAGCAAGGAAGCAAGGAAGAATATATGAACTAATACATTTCCAAGAACTGTAGATCTGGCCTCATTTGACCCTGAACAAGATAAATAAACCCAGAGCTTGGCGTTCTCCCTTGGAGCTCTGAGCCACAGGAGGAGTGGCGTGTGACTCTGGGCCAGCCATTTGTGTTGTTAAGCAAAATTGTCTCATTAGCATGGCTTTTGTTTCTTTTGAGGGGAAGTACTTTCAGCTGTTAAGTGCTAAGCCCCAGG
>JAQQSZ010020908.1:0-10036 GCA_028646595.1 Phalanger gymnotis
GAGATGGAAGAGGGGAGAGAATTTGGAACTCAATGTTTTAAAAACAGATGTTCAAAAAAAAAGTTTTTGCATGCAACTGGGAAATAAGATACACAGGCAATGGGACATAGAAATCTATCTTGCCCTACAAGAAAGTAACAGAAAAGGGGATGGGGGAGAGTGAGGTGACAGAAGGGAGGGCTGACCGGGGAATGAGGCAATCAGAATATATGCCATCTTGGAGTGGAGGGGAGGGTAGAAATGGGCAGAAAATTTGTACTTCAAACTCTTGTGAAAATCAATGCTGAAAACTAAAATATTAAATAAATAAATAATAATTTAAAAAAAAACCTATTTGGGAAAATAGGTGAAAAAGAAGTCCTAGCAAATTCTGTTTATGACACAAACATGGTGCTGATACCTAAACCAGGAAAAGCCAAAAGAGAGAAAGAAAACTATAGCCCAATTTCCCCAATGAATATTGATGCAATTTTTTTTTAAATAAAAAACTAGCTAGTATGGAAATTACAGCTATATATCACCAGGATCATATTCTATGACCAGGTGGGATTTATCCCTGATCTAGAGTCAGGAAGATCTGAGCTCAAATGTGGCCTTGATAGGGTCCTTGAGTGCTTGTGCTCAGACCTCAATTCCAAGACCATATTTCTCCCTAGCTTCAAAACATTATCCCTGGCAGTCTCCCTAATCCAAGGACATTATGCCTAGCAATTACTCATGAGTGGGCCCCAGTGAAACACTTATCTCTCTCTTTGGTATAGTAAAAAACTGCACCTGTAGGAATTTTTAGTTTGAACTGGCTTCATACTGACTCATAAAGATATTCAGTAACCACTGGACTATCTATACCAACTCCCTACCTCATTATATGCATCCTGGACTCCTCATTATGTATATGTTAGACTTTAAACATATGTATACTACCTACAACTATCTTGTCAAACAGGGCATTGGTTGGTGACAGACTGGACAATCCTCAGTCAGCTGTGACCACTAGTTAACTTGGTAACTTAGCACACCTAAAAACCACATCTCCTTATGGCACCTGCATTGGGCTTTTCCTGGTAAATTCTGGGTAAAAAGCCTGCATAGTAGATACGAAAAGTGCATGTTCCCTTAAGAACTTGACCACTCCTTAACCACTCCCTAATCCTGCCCCATATCACCTAGTTAGCATATTTGGCACATGTTTTACTGTAGTTTATCCTATATAAACTTTAACTGTACCCCTCTAAGGTTGCAGGTTCTTTAAGAACTTTTGCCCACTGAAAAGCATAAAAATAAACCTTTGCCAACTTGACTTAAAGAATGCCCGAGTTCATCAGTTCTTTCCAGACAACCTTGTCCTGCACCCAGGTCCTTGAGGGGTCCCTAAACCCACCTTAAACCACATCACCCTCACATACTTACTAGCTGTATGATCCTTGGCATGTCACAACCCTATTTGCCTAAGTTTCCTCATCTGGAAAATGAGTTGATGAGCTTGAGAAGGAAATGGAAAACCACTCTGGCATCTTTCCCAAGAAAACCCCAAATGGGGTCTTGAAGAATAAGACAGGACTGAAAGGACTAAATAACAACAATAAGAATAGAACTGGAGTATTGGGTTTTCATTTCATCTTTTAGTTATTTTTAATGTGTAGTTCAGAGTCTTTGTGTTCTAAGTGTTTAAGCTATTTAGGTATTAAGTAGCTGTCTTTTACATAATGTGTATTTTGCACAGTAAGGGCCTTTTCTAGATGGGAATCTGTTAATCCCCTTTAGGTAACATGAACATGAGAAGGCTCAGGCACCACCTCCTCCAAGAACCCCTTCCTACTTTTCCCCTCCCCAAATTAAAATGATCTTTTCATCCTCAATTTCATTTTATTACTTTACTTTGTCTTTTTCTTCATCCATACCACAATCTACCTTGGATCATACTTGTCCTATTCATGCTATTAAACTTCAACATTAGAGAAGGCAAGGACCATCTCTAATGGCACAATGCTTTCTACATTATAGGTTACCAATAAATGGTTATTGAATTGGACTATATATAACTGCTATCAAAAATAATTTTCTCATAGACAATAAAATGGCACTATCTTTTTATTATCCTTTCTTCCTTTGCAATAATTATGCAGTATAAATGCTTTGCTATTAAAAAAAAATTGGGCCCGGTCATGGAAAATATGTGGTTAAAAAACACCTGCATTGGCAGGAGAGAGAAAAGAGGACCTAATTGTTCCTCCATCTCTAATTTCTGGATCAGACATTAGGAGATATTGAAAAGAACATGTTGGCAGGAAATATCGATAATTGTGTAGGGAAAAATAAATTGCTCACTGAGAAACAATTAGGCAAAGCTGAAACTTTAACAGATTCCAGCTTTTTTTTTCTCCCCATATGAAATGTCATGGGTAAAAAAACATGTCATCTGGGGCCTTTCACCCTGGAGACAATTTTATTCCATGTGTCAGATTGGAAATAAAACTTTCCAGCACAGGACCCTTTTAGGAATAATGAGGTGGATGGAAACTGCCAGGAATACAAGATGGGATGATGCTATAGACTATAACTGTGACCAGATGGCATTGACAAAAGCCACTGATTCAGTGTGACAGTCAAGTATTAAACTGCTCCTCTTAAGTATTTCAAAGTTTAATGGAACTTCAGCTCTACTCCAAAATATGAGGAGAGTCACATGTAAACCAGTCCCCCAAAGCACTTTGAAAATAATGTCAAACTTGTCCTTTATATTTTAGTAATGGCAACTAAAAGCATGGTAGTAGTTGAAAATGATAGGCCATTACTGAGCCTATCTTATGGTAGTAGGGTAATTTGACACACTTTCCCACAGTCTAGTCTTTAAGTCAAAAAAGAAAAGATCAAAGAGTGCCTTAATATTCTTTTCACCTTTTAAAGGGAATTATCAATAAATGAGCACTGCTTGAGGCCTTTCTCCTCTAGATGACCTTAGCAGGCACAGAAAAGGAGTAGCTATGGTACTGAAGGGTAACACCATTGGATTGAGAGTCAAAAACTTGGGATTCAAGTCCCAGCCTTTCCATGACTTGTATCATGAATTTAGAAATGAATGAACTGTTTGGCCACCTAGTCCAACCGCTTTGTTTTAGATCACTCGGAGCCAATCACCAGGATCTCAGCTTTTTCATGTAAAAACAGAGATAATGCTTCTTATTCTACCTCCTGAGGTTATTAAGAAGATCAACTGGAAAAAATATATGCAGAAAAGCTTTGTAATCATGAAGTGCTACTTAAGTATAGTTGTTATTGTTGATGTTGACTCAAGGTAAATGAGAACATCTGTTCAATTGTCCTATAAAGTTGTCTTTACTTCCCAGTAGACTAAAATGGGAGCCAATGGATTGTTGTTTCATTTGTTTTTTTAGCTGTTTGCTAGTGTGCAGTCATGAGTCTGTTGTACTTTTTAAGTACTTCTTTTGTGGTAGAAGAAATAAATAGCTGCCCTTTACCTAATGTCTGTTTTGCACTTTGAGAGTTCCTTATCTAGAAGGGAGTCTGTTAATCCCCTTTAGGTGACAAGACAAGATTTTCCAAGTACTCCAGGGTAGGTGCAATGAGCCAGAGAACAAGAAGACTGATCCCTTCTTTGTGGTCAGACGTTACTCTGGTCTATGTGAATATAGAGCAGCCATCACCTTTGGAGAAGGAGCATGGCACCTCTAAGATGTGTGGGACACTTGTATTTATTTTGTATTAATTCTGTACATATGGATTGTGTACATACTGTCTTCCGCAGTAGAACACAAGCTCCTCGAAAATAAGAACTAATGCATTTTTTAGTACAAGCATCTAACACAATGCCTAATGCATAGTAGGTTCTTAATAAACGCATGTTGATTGAACAAAAGGTTCCCATATGAAAGTCCTACTTAGATTTCCCATTTCAGTACAGAGGTGACTCTGGGCTCTCAAAGGCTATTGTCTGTGGATTGTAAACTCTGAAAGTCTCTACCACCATGGAAAGGTTCCAAGTCTGGACCCAGTAATTAACTATGTCTGCTTTCTGAGAGTCAGCTCAGCAGGCTCACCAGGTAATGAGTTATTTGGCTATGGCAATTCATGAAATAAAGGAAAATATATAATGATTCTCAGTCCTCCACAACCTCCCTCTACTTCCTCAGTAATGGTGGGAAGAAAGAGAGAAGAGAAATTTAAGAAATCACATGGTTTATAGACTGTCTATAAACATTAATTTAACTGTTGGAGTTCTAAATGCTCTAAATGTGATATCTTTTTTTCAATGAAGAAACTTTAAGATGCTGAAAGAAACAAATCATATCAATTGTGAAATTCCTGACTATAAATAAAGTCTAAAGGGGAGAGAGGGAGGGGGAGAAGGAGGGAGATGAGGAGGGGAAGAGAAGGAGGGTGGGGAAGATGTCAACTCCATCCATACAAAACCCTCCTTTAACCTTGCCTCTTCTCTCAAGCTACTGTCCTATATTTCTCCTTTTTACAACCAAATGCCTAAAAAAGATTGCCTAGACTCATTGACCCTATTGCCTCACCCCCCACTCACTTTTCAACATCATGCCACCTGACTTCCAACCTCACAAGTCAACTGGTACTGCTCTCTACAAGGTCATTAACATGTTCTTTACCACTAGATCCAACAGCCTTTTCTCAGGTCCCATCCTCCTGTGCCTCTTTGTCGTTTTCAAGATTAATGATTACCCCCATTTGGGGTATTCTCTCTCTTTGTGCATTCCGCAATACTCTTCTTTCTTGGTTCATCTCCTATATGACTGCATCTTTGTTAGATTACTATCTGTCCTCTGCACTTAGCATGGGTATTCCCATGTTCCCATAGGTCTTAGATTTGTAAATATAGATAATGTAACAAAAAAAGTATAAATAAAAAATAATATTTTGTTAAAAAATATTTTCAAAGAAGTACCTTGGGCTTAGACAAGGACTGCGGCCTGGAAAATGAAGAAGAAAGGGGGAGATTTTGAAAATAGTAATGGAAAAGAAGATCAGGAACAAATGTTGAACTGAAACCCAAGAAACTTATTTGAAGTGTGATTTTTCTGCTTACATGAAACGTTTGCCGACTTGGTCACTCAAGGCTTCTGGAGTAGGTCACACATTTTGAGAGGATTATTTTAGTTTATGCTTTAGTTTATGAAGAAACATATTCTTTAGAAATTATTTACTCTTGCCTGTGATATCTTTTTTTCTTTTGAGGAATTCATCCATTTATCCATAACATGAAGTGATGATACCTGATCCTAGTCTACAGGAGGTAAAATTCTAAGTAAACAAGCATTCTATATAGCCCATGAGATATATCCTGACCATCACTACTGAGACTCTCAAAGTCATCCTCATTAAATACCAGAAGAAATCAATACCAAATAAATCTGAAAGAATGAACCATCAAAATGTAGCCCTACTGGGGTTTCAATAATAGCTATAAATGCATGCGTATAGGCTTGGAGGCTTTTATGTCCCCCATGTATGAGTGGTTATAGCAGAGGGTCTTAATCTTTTTGTTATCAATGAGTCTTTTGGTAATCTGGTGAAGTTTACAGACCTCCTCTCAGAAAAATGTTTTTAAATAATTGAAGGAAATGCTAAATTGCAGTTAGAAATTAGTGAAAGAAAATGAAGAGGTCTAAAGAAAAATGAATGATAGGAAGGAACCATAGGTTTTTAGGGGTGCTCATGACCCCAAAATAACAATACACCAGGTTCTGCCAAAAGAATTTGACTCAAGCCTTCTCAGCCAAGGGAAAAGACAAAGTTTATTAAGGATTCACCATAATGAGTTGTCTTAAGAAATCCCACCCTTTGTGACACCTGTTTTCACAAGCGGGCCAGATTCAATCTACTGAGCTAGATTGAATCTGAGCACCTTCATGAAGGCAAGATGGAGATTATATATACAAAGATCATAGGAGGGTTTGAGGGGTGGTCTGGGGTGACTAGAGTAGGGCTTTAGGGAGGGTCTTGAGGAGGAGTCTAAGGAGGAGGAGATGAGGTCAGACTCCAGGAACCAAGAGAATGGGATTAAGGGTGAGGAGTAGCTGCAGGCATGGATATTGATAGTATCAAGGGTTGGAAGTAGCTGGACAATAAAGGGCAAGGCTAGGTAGAGATTTGGGCCTAATGATAATGTAAGGCTTATGACCTTAGGGGAAGGCCAGATCTAGTTGGAAGATTCAAGGAGAGTTCAACCGGGCTCCCAGAGACTGTATTCCAGATTCAAGGGGGTTCCCAAAGACTGTGTCCTCATCACAATGATTAATCTTTTCCCATCCAATTTCATGGACAACCTGTGGGTTCTTGGACTCCAGGTTAAGAATCCTCACTCTGTAGGTAGCTATTGTTTAATAATTCCTGTAGAGACCCATCAACAGGAATAAAAATATTTCTCATTGCTCTAAGAAGCTCTCAATTATGATTTACAAAATAACAAGGTAAGTGAAATCAATAGCAAGATTGGCACTGGAAAGTGGTAATAGGCTCCAAACTCTGAACTTAACAGAAAAATTGTTTTATGTATCATTCTAAAGTGACAGATTACTGTACTTCAAACTGTGCTCAAGTGGCTCCCTTAAAACCTTTGTTTCAAAGAAGACTTAGAACTCATTAGATAGACTCCTCAGCTTTGAATATATCCCTTGAATCTGAAAGCGTAACAATTCCGATCAATTCATACCAACATTTATTCATATTCATGGTAATTATTTATGGTAGCATGGAGGATATCAGATGTGTTCTTAGCCTGTGAGTCTTCTTCAAAGGCCCAAGTCCTGGATTGACTAATTTCTATGATGTAAACACATGCTCAATGTTTATTTTTGCTGTTTTTGTTATTATATGTCCCTTTGCCCCTTTCACTTGTGTGGGAAATTCCTAGTGAAGAAATCTTTCTACCAATGAAGATCTCCATCTTATGGCCATGATAAAATAGAAAGAACTCTGACTTGGAGTCAGAGGACCTGAGTTCATATCCCACTTTTGACATTTACTAACTGTGTGACCCTGAGCAAATCACTTAACCTCCCTGGGCCTTGGTTTCCTCATATCTAAAATGAGGGAGCTCTGAGGTCCCTCCCAGCTATAAACTATGATACCATATCCAGAAACATGGGAATGCCAAGAATTTAAGTGGCTTGTCCAATGTCACACAGTCGGCATGTGTCAAGGGCAGAACCCAAACTCAGGTAATAGATTCTACACTCCTTGGAAATCTTCAAGCAGAGGCTGGATGCATGTTATAATAGGCATTCCTTATAGTAACGGGTTAGAATGGGGCTGTTGAAGCCTCTTACAATTCTGAAATTCAATGATTCTATGATTCTGGTCAGTAAGTCCCCAATTAGCATGTTGGATGATACAGTAAATATGATAGCCTTTACTTGGTTAGTATTCAAATCCTGGTAATTAGTAATAATAAAAAGTGTTCATTTATGCATTCAGCTGGCTGCTTAGAACAAATCAGAATAGGAAACCACTTCTTATTGACCTAAGATCAGGGAACATGCCAGACCCAGATACAACATGGCATCAGAACAGAGTTCTGTTCAGAGCTCAGTAGGTCAAAGTAAGAATTCTTGGAGACCTATTATTCATGGTGGAAACAAGAAATATATGTTAATGGATGCTACCTTTCAAGAATGTTTCTTGGCCCAATGGAAATTGTTACAATGTTACAGCAATTTAGGATGCTAAGACTATCAAGTCACTCCTTTGTTTGAATGGGTGGGAAATCTTTTTGCTGTCTCTATTTAGGAATATTTCTCAGCACTGAAGCAATCAAGTCATTGAATTGTATATGATATAGTGCTGATGGTTGGAACTTCCACACGCTGATTTCTCACACTCTAAATGGTGAGGCTTAAGTGCCCCAGGGCCCTGAGAGGGGCATATAAGATCTGAGGTTGATGTTTGACATTTGGGGGTACACTCACTGAAGGAATGTGAGTGATGATGTTGTGTAGAAAATAACAATGAGACAAGACCTGGGTTCAAGGTAAATTTAAGGGTGGATTTATTGGCAAAGCACAACTACCTGGAGTACATACTCAAAGTACACTTAAATCAGGCAGTCCCAAACTGAGGGACTACAATGCTTATAAAGGCAAAAACCACAATTACACAATTAGGGAGGGTTGCTAGCAGAAGCAATGACGTACAAAAGCAAAGATCAGCCATTGCTTAGATTCATAGCTCAGGGCTAATTTGGGAATATGGCACAAGGATACAGGGGTGCAACCATCCTGTGACACAGGGCAGTCAGCTTCCTAGAATGGGTGGCCCTCTTAGGTCATGATCAGTTTCCTATAACTGGGTGGAGCGTTCAGGGTGGAATTTCCCAGAAAGTAACCCCTACTTGATCAGCTGTGGTCTGAGTGGAGGGACCTAGCTTGGTCAGCAGAATGGTTGCACCATAACCCAGGGTGTGGGGCTATTTGGTAACAGGGGGGTTTCTCCTTAAGATAAACTTATACCCTACCCTGCAACTGATCCTTGCACATAATGCTGATGTAGAGAGAATATACAGAATGCTGAATCAGGAGAAAGGGGGGGGTCAGGGGACTAGCCTTGGGCAATCTACCCAGAACTATGCCTTAAGCTGTTTCAAGCCATTTCAGGGTGTAGGACAAGGACAGAGACAAAAATATAAAGGGGATTAATGGTGGGCTTAAAGGGGATTAACGTTGGGCTTCAGTTTGGGTGTAACATTCCCCATTTCTTTTCATGAAAGAGTCAAACCATTGACTCAGACACATCCAGAGAGTGGATGTTTGGTGGGGGAACCCACCAAACAATTAAAGTCAGGATAACGTTCATGGGAACGATTGAGTGACGCATGTACAAGTCAAAAGGGGCAGTCCCCTTTGTGAATACAGACACATGGGCTCAAATCAAAATGTAATTGTCCCAGCTGAAGTGAATTCCTCGAGGGGTTCTGCTTTCCCTTCCAGACATGGAGTGGCTTTCACCCGGCTGTGGTGTGGCCAGGCTGGAATGGACTCTGGGCAAGCCATTGAACCTGCCCCCCAACCCCCACCAGCTTTGTAACCCAGACAGACAGATATTGGTGCTTCTCTGGTTATTACAAATTGTGATTTGAATCAGATAAGGTCTGTCTGTTGATGTTTGTAATTTCTGTTTATATTTGCCTTGAAGTTCAGGGGGCTGATCTTTTCTCCCTGAACTAAGTGAATGATATATGTATGTTTGATTAAACTGAGGTTGTTAACCCCTTACAGTTGCTTTCCTTAGAAAAGCAGATCAAAGAACCTGTGTTGGCAGCCCTTCTGTTCTGGCATTATTGGTCTTACACAGCCACAGTGGCTGCTAGTAACATTGTTGGTACAGAAGTATAGTGCGTACTAGCTGTGTGACCTTGGGCAAGTCACTTAACCCCAATTGCTCTGCCAAAAAAAAAAAAAAAGAAGTATAGTGGGTTTTGTCCAGGCCCTGCTCTTGTCTCTACCACATCCTGATGGCAATACATAGATCTAGACCAGCACTTCTTAAACTTTTTCCACTTGGGAACCCTTTCTGCTCAGCAGCATTGGTTTGTTGATGTTGCATGTCCTGAGGGTATGCACAGTACAAAGTTCACGTGCTTTGTGTTCAGAACCAAGGCTGCAGTGAAGTTGTGCTATGCAACATAGGCAAGTGATACCAGAAACATCTCAGATTCCTTATGCGTTTGATTTTTAATTAAATTTTGGTCGTTGCACATTCAGAGACCTTTTACTGTGGCCAAATTTTTCACTTTAAGAAGCAATGATCTCGATATGGGTTCTCCGTGAACTTCTTTTTAAAAAATGTTTTGTTAATTGTATTTCAACACAATTGGATTCCTTTGCAATCTTATGTATTTTATTTTATATATTTGAAAGTTTTATTCTGAGAAGGTGTAGTAGGAAGGCCGAATTTATGATCTCAAATATAATCATGTATATGTTTGAATGGTCCGAAATCGCAAGGTATGAGAGATTCTCTAAGGAGAAAACAACAAGAAATTTATTTAGGCCCCACC